>PVIJ01008606.1:0-72897 GCA_004024925.1 Scalopus aquaticus
TTTTTTTTTTTTTTTTTTTTTTTTTTTTTTTTTTTTTTTTTTTTTTTTTTTTTTTTTTTTTTTTTTTTTATTGTTATTTGTGTCTTTTACATTTTGTATTCCCCTTGGGCAGCCCACCACCAATTCACCCGTGATCCATCTCCATGGTCCCCTGTATTCTCCTCTCTTCCATTTTGTGCCCTTATCCTCCCCTCCCCCCCTCCCCCACCGTAACTCTTCTTTTCTAAGAAGAACTTCTTGAAGATAGTAACAGGTGAGAATTTTTAAAGTGGTTTCATATTTTCATGCCATTTAACCAATTTTAATTTAAAACATTTACTTTCTACTTAATCAACTTTCCCATGACCAGAACCACTCCCTTGGTATAAAGCTAAAAAAAAATGAATTTTAGAACTTTTCATTCTCTTTGGTAGCTTACTATTTAAGTGTTGGATCAACAGGTATACGCTATGCCTGACAAGACTAGATTCCAACAACTTTCTCATTCTCTTTATTTTGTACTCCCTTCCTCCTCAACAAGTATCCAAATGTTTTCTTTTTCTTCCAAAGTGTTTTGGAAATCAGATGACAAGAGCCAACAAATTATCAGTTTCATCCAGCTCTGTAAAAAGCTTACTCTCTAGAATATCTGCCTTCTCAGAGACTCTTGACTCTTCCTGAAATACATTCCTTGAGACTGTTCTGTTGGTTACACACCCTTATGCATGCTTCTATGTTCAATTCATCATATTTATAAGACGTCTTCTCTGAATCTCCCATGCCACAAACACTATACCAATTTAGCTGACTTTTTTCTGCACAGACCTATCACATGACAATATTGTTACTATTTCTGATGTTTGTCTGTAACTCATACTAGATATTTAGATCTCCGAAAAAGCTCTTTGAATAGAACTTTTTTAGTCAATCTAACATCGATACAATGGCAGATTATGGGCATTCAATGACTTTGTTAAATCAATGTGTGAACGAACTAATAAATGATAGCTTATTCTTTATATGAAGTATATCATACATATGACAATATGTAAAATATATGCATAATACAGTTAAGAAAATAATAAACTGAACTTCCATTTAACTATCATATAGCTAAAGAAATTTAATGAAGCCAATTAAAACACCTCAATCTAATTCCTTTATGTCCAGCAAGTTTATTCTTTTTAAAAAATATTATTTTAACCATACTCTTGTTTTTCCTTTTATTTTTATTACATATGTATTAAGCATTATATAATGTAAACTTTAGCTTTTTCTGAGCTCAATTATATATGAGTGGAATCATATTGTGCATATTCTTTTACTTTTTTGCTTCATACACTTTTTCTTAAGATTTTCCTATGTTGATATATGTAGCTGAAATTCAGTTTTTTTTTTTTTAAAGGGATCTTCCTGGGTTGGTTTTTTTTTAAGATTTATTTATTTATGCATACAAGCTGGGATATAGGCCAGAGATGTGGGGCAGGGAGAGGGTTCACCAGAGACAGAGTGGGGAGCAGAACAGGCATATCGACGGAAACACACTGCTGAGGGGAGCAGCGGGCAAGGCAGGAGAGGTCTGTTACGCCATGTGGGAATCTCCCTGGCTGGGTATTGAACTCGCGTTGCCACTGCCGACAGCTCCACAGCGCAGCGCTTAACCGCTGTGCCACCAGGGAGGCCCTGAAATTTAGTTTTATACTAACATGTGATAGTACATTTTATGACCACCTATAAATGGAATAGATTCCACTCCAAAAATGGAAAATCCATACGAAACAATAATCCCACTCTTGGTCATCTATCCAAAGAAAATTAAATCATCAGTGCAAAATACTCACACACACACACACACACACACACACACACACACACACACACACACACACGCTCTACAATGTTTACTGCAACACTATTTACAGTAACTAGCACTTGGAAGCAGCCTAAATGTCCATCAACAGATGACTGGCTAAAGAAGGTGTGGTATATCCACCCTATGGAATCCTATTCACCCATGAGAAAATGTGAAATGCAGTCATTTTCAGCAAATGGAGGGAGTTTGCATGAATTATGCGTAGTACAGTAAGTCAGAATGATAAAAACAAATACTGGGCATTTACATAGCAGACAATTTGATAAAGTAAAATACTTAACAATAAAATGGTGTACATTAGTGAACGCTGGGAGGCTTCTGAGGTTATTGGGTGATGGAAGAAAGGAATAGGGAGATACAAGGGATGGTGCTGGGGAAAAAATAAAATAATAAGAAACGAAAAGTGCTATGAGAGTTGAAATCCTCTATGAGCTGCATCTTAACCAAATAAATGCTTCCTTGTGCTAAAAATGCAAAAATTTTAAAAAAAGGAATTATATTAGTTCACAGTGGCCTATGCATATAAGGCTTCATGTCATTATTCCTCATAAGATCAAAAAGCATTAACAGTATAAAACACCAACAAAACAAAATTTGTACCCATACAAAGGCGCATACACAACCTTATAAATTAAAAAAAAAATTATCAGTATTTTCTGACTTTCAATTCTCCGCAGTTGTATATGTGAAAAGATATTTTGAAATTTTAATTCAAATTTTCCTAATTAATTTTAAGTTGGAAAATATTTTCATATAATTAAGAAACTTTTGTGCTTCCCTTTCTGTGAAATGCGTGTTCATTCTTTCGTCCAAATTTTCTACGAGGTTTTCTCTTTTTTAAAATGACTTTTAGCTATTAATTCTTTGTACACCACATGTATAATGTTTCTCATGTTGTCTTTGCACATTTTTACAGTTTTCTATTCACATTTAAGTCTTAAATATACCTAGAATTTATTTGTGTGCATGTATGAATTATAAATCCAATTTCATTTTTTAGGGATAACCAATAATGTAAGGATTTAAAACTATTATTTAAAAATAAATTTAAAAAGCAAATTCTTTCTACTGTGATCTTTATCTACAATGTCATAAATTAACTTCCCTTATATACACAGGTCTGTTCTGATTTCTTTAGTCTGTTTCATAGAAATATTTGTTTTGCATTTTGTCACTACACTGCCTTCATGTTGTATAGCTTTATAAAAAATATCCAATCTTTCTATTTTTCTTTCTACCTTCATTTTACCTTTTTTCTTCCTCAGAATTACATAATCTATTTTTCATTGTTTGGTCTTCCATATAAATTTTAAATTCTGTGCATTAAGTTCCATAAAAATATGTATTAGAATTTTGGTAGAATTGCACTGAACTTAGGAAAAGTTTATATTTTTATGGTGTCGTAAACATTGAATATATTTCCATTTAATTATATTTTTGAAATGTATTTTAAGAAGATATTGCACTTGTTTGAATCAAAAACTTATTTTTGCTTGAGTATTCCCAGGAATGTCTATATTATTTAAATGTAAATTTTTATATTTAAAATACATTGATAACATATTGTTGCTGTTGAATACAAATTTATTTATTTGTTGATTTTATATTTAGAAACTTTGCTTAACTCTTACTATCCTAATAACTGACATAGATTCTTTTGGAATTTCTATTTTGACATATTATCTATGAATATTCTGTTTCTTCTTTTACAGTGTGTATATATTTAATTTCTTTGTTAATATCTTATGGTTCTTTCCGAAACTTCTGATTCAGCGATATTGTTATTTTTTTTATTTCTAAAAGTCCTCTGCTCACATTCAAATCCACTTCTTCATTTCTTACATTCTTTTGTTCCTATTCATTACCTAAATTTCGCTTTATTTTTCACTTACACAGAAAGTTTGAAGTTCTTTACAGATCCTACCTTTGCAATGGGATATCCTGATAGAATTTCCACCTTATGATTTATTTCTTGCCCCTCCTTGTTCTCCATGCAAGTATCAAAACAGAAGCACAGATTTTCTAGAATTTGGCAGAATTTCAAGGAACCCTGCCAAATTTTTTGCTTTTACATTTCTCCTGACTTCTTTAAATTTTTCTTTGTGTGCTAAGTTAGTAATTAAATATATACATATGACGAGATATATGTACATATGTGAACATATATATGTAGGTCCCTATTTTATACCTATATTACTGCATATAAGATAACTATACATAAATATATGCTATCTCTTTATATATGAATATATCATACATATAATTATTCATAATAGCCAACTGATTTATTCTCTGTTATGCCAACAGATTTTATATGTATAAATATATGTATATAAATATACATTATTTTTATCTCCAATCGTGGATATTTCAGTCAGAATAGCTGTAATACTATTAAACATATATGGTAAGCTGCCATACTATGCCATACTATATATGGTAAGCTCCATATTATGGAGGTCAGATTACATTTATGAAACTAACACATTCATTTATTATAATTTCAAAAGGTCAGTAATTACTAGCTGAGAAATATTGACTAGGTAACAATGAGATAAGAGTTGAATAGCCATTAGCACTTGTTCATCGTTTTAAAAAAAGAAACAAAGCAAACTGTTTCCAATATTTGACCTTACTATTCTCTTCATAACATTTGATAAGAATAATGATTTATATTTGCAAGAAAATTGCCTCTGTTTTGGTTCTTTGATACCCTTGCCTATTTGTAACCATTAGATTAGCTATAACTCCATCATTGTATAGATAAAACAGAGGCACTAATTGACTTCTCCAGGGCCAGAGAGAAGAGTTTTAAGCCTGGGTCGGGAATCCTGGCAACTTAAACTCAGGGTCTTTCTCTTTACAGCAGTGTCTTCTCTTAGTATACAAGAACTTTTCTGCCTACAACTTTTTTTTTTTTTTTTGCTATAAACAACTAGTTGCAATATATAACAGTCTTCCTATCAAATTACAAGAAAACTCTACTACAAGTTGTAATTGCAAAGTGGGTTTGTAAGTGTAAATGTTTTCAGCACAGCACTTTATTCAAGTGCATTAATTTCCAAGCCATTAGTTCCTTTTAATCACATATGCAATATTGAGCCACCTTTTATTTCCTCACCACAGATCTGTACCCTGTTTAGCTTCAAAGAAGGTAGTTTGATCACCAGTCTATTAGATACATATGCACATCAAAAATAGACAAGAATTTCAGAAAGGAAGAAAACATGTTCTTATGGTCCAATGGCAAAGGTCATTCACTCAAAGACAATATACTGTACATGTGTTATTTATATGCCACCATTTTTTTTTACTGTTCTTCAATGAAAAACATCTTGTTACTATAGCAACTGCCACATTGCATGCTATCTTTGAGACTACTACATCATTGTACTAGACACACAGAAAGATACTCACATTCTTAAGTCATTTCAAAGACTGTCATTTTAGTAGAGTTTAAAGAAAGATAATGAGTATGTGTCGGTTAACCCCTTTTATTGTTTTGCTTTTGAGTCACTGGATTTTGCATTTGTCCTTAATTTTTAGCTGATAAAGGGGATGTTGGCAATTTATATTTTACCATGTGCTGGTAAGAGAAGCAGACATCTAGGCAGTTTAATAGAAAAAGAATTATGATCTGGGAGTTATGGCTGTATCATATCTATTTGTTTTTACATTGAGAAGTTCACATTCCGTCACAGCAGTGACATCTCACTGAGACATAAGGTACTGTTGAACATATGGGTTTTCGTTCTTTGATATCAAATTTAGTGATATCATCTGCTTAATCCCCATTTTGAAGCAATTGTCATCAAGTCCCATTGATATATCTTTACCTGGAAAGAATAGTATAAATGTGATAACTATAAAACTCAAGCAAACCATATTTATTGTTAGTAGTGGGAAAGTCTATCAGTAATAACAGCTATTATTGATTGTGTTTTATATGTCAAGTTTGGTGCTAGTACTTTATTCATTATCTAGCTTAAACTTCAAAATATTTAATGAAGATAATACTATTGTTATGCTACTATGTTCACAAGATTAAATACTTTTCCCAGGAGTTAGTACTTAACAAGTGGCAGATCTGGGCCTCCTACTAATTTTCATCTTATCCCCAAGACAAACTATTCCTGGCTAGACAAGCTGGTATCACTTTGTGAAAAGAATAAAGGAACTATTTTTTTTAATCTAACATTTTAATAATAGTTTCTTCCTGTTCTTTAAAAGTTTTGATTTTTTAGGAGGCAAATGTATGAAATCACAATGAAATGGCAAAATTAAGTCCTTATAATATAAATTATACTTTAGATTTGTACTTCAATCAGATCCCTGATTCTATTCCATATCTTCCCATGTCATTCTACTAGTCTTTTCTTTAATTCGCCACATTGTTAACTCAAAAATCATAGTAATCTTGTTAATAGGCTCATGCTATATTTTAATATAATCATTATGTGTTCTTAGATTTTAAAAAATTGCTATATTGAGTGAAACTAACATTTCTAACACAAGGTAGAAATGAGTTCAGTCAAGTCAACATAATAGGATCCCTGAGTCACCTTTAATTCCCTCCCAGAGCTGAAGGGACTTCAAGTCTGAGATGAAATTTTGGTGGAACACAGTAAAACTGGAACTCATAATCTCTAGCAGTGGATCATCTGCTTGCATATGTTATCTTCTACAAAATGCAGTTGTAAATTCTATTCATGTCACTTGATTACAAATGTAGATGTAGGAAAGACAGGAAAGGATAAAGTTGAGATGCACTATGTGACACCCATGGAGTGTAAAGTCACAGGTGTAAACCTCACAGGTAAACAAAGGCAAGTTTGGAGCTGAAAGTGATGTGATGCACAAAAATAGTCCTCCATGTATTCAAAGTTCTTTTTTGCTCATATATATGTGTGACCGTTAACAATGCACTAATAATTTTGATTTTATATTCAAAACCTTAATCAATAACCCAAGTGATGATTCAACTAAGTTAACTATTAGATAAAGTACATAAATAACAATAAAAAATTAATACATATTTTTCATTCCTACTTGATGTGAGATATTGTGCTATCCCTGTCATAAATTATATATCATAATCTTGCTCACTAAAACTAGTCCCAGAGAGAGCAGTAGAGCTACACACAATCACACAGCCAAGTAAGATGCTGAAATGAATAGAAATTAAATATTAAGAATACCAATGTTCCTTCTGTTTTCAGTAAGGAATTTTTTTTTGAATGATACAATTCTGTCCTGTTTCTTTCTTTGCTTATTTTTTTTTTGTTTATAAAATTTCTTGCTTTGAGGAAAAGAATAAAACTTGTATTTCATGAATATCTGTTCAAGTAAATTCCAACTACTTAAAAAAATTCAAATAATTATAAGTGAATATATTTCCAGTATAATAATCTTATAGGAATCACTAAGTGACTCACACATATATAGAACTTTGTTCTTGTTACATTTTGAAGAAACTATTCCATTTCCTCTGTATTTGTAGAATGAATTGGACGTAAAAAATAAAACTGCTTTTTAGCAGCCATGTTTTCAAAAAACATATTCTTTTGTTATAAATTAAATGATTGTTTTTATATAACTTTACAAGAGTAGATAATAATTTTTTTGAATAGTTTGTCAAAGGTCAATGACACCTTTTCCTTCCAATGGTGTTTATCTTTGGAAGGAGTTCTTAGGCACAGAGAGATACGTATGCCCAAACACAATAATCAATTTGGTGTAGACTATACTACCTCTAACTTTATTTTCATCTAAGGGAGGAATTGAAGTAAACAGTGCTTGGTAAATTGGCTTATTTATGAAACATTTATTAAATTTTAGTAAATATACTAAAAACTGCAACACAATATGCCCACTGCCATGTATGCATATGAACTTCAGATAGTTTACCCCAAATTTTTTTCAACAGCTATTCTTTATTTTGATACCACACACAAGTGTTTGGGAAATACTTGAGGTTTATGATAATGCAACTAAAGGATAATAATAGCTCTATGTACAATTTGTGAGTGTTCAGACGTGTGTATTGCTTAAGAGGTTAATGTGTGTTAACTTCTCCAAAACTAGAATTAAGCAAAAGTTTCCTTCCATTCCTTGTGAAAACCTCTGTTAATTGTTCTGAGAAGTCACTGATTGTCTGTTATTAAGTCAAAACATATAAGCTTAGGCAGATGGCTTAATGTCACAAAGTTATTGGCTCATATAACTAAATTTTTATTACTAAGTTAGAGATGGAATGAAACAGAGCCGTGAATAATAAATACAAAGGAAAATCATGTATATTAGATCAGGCTATTCTGAAATATTAAAAATATGGTACTGATAGTTTTAAGTAAAAATTTGTAAGGGTAGAGGAATTGCATCAGAATATATATGAATAAATCTAGACCATGTGCATAAAGAGAGTGAGATGCAAGTGCTTAGTTGTGCATAACCTTGAGAAATCCAATGACCTTCACCCATTGTCCATGTTTAATGATACACAGAAATGTTTTGAGTATTGAATTATTATGGAAATTGTTTTTCCAAGCTTGTTAATAGGAAGTATCAATGTATATTTATTTCTGTATATTTATTTCCAAAATGTAAATAGAATATGTTATAAAAACCTCTTTATATTCAATGATTATTTACTTAAGAAGCTTTGCAAAGCACGTCCATAGTAATTCCATGCTCAAGATATTCCCATATATCCTTTTACATTGCTATTAGACTAAGAATGTTAACAAATTCTTCAAGTCATGCACAACAAAATAAAAAAAACTTTCTTCCTCTCTAAATGCCCCTCTTTGATCCTCTGTTCATGTTTCTTGCCACATATTCAGTGTAACAAGGACATTTGAGGCAGACGGATGAGCATATTGTTTTGATGATGTTACACAATTTTTTCTTTTCTCTAAATGCCTTCATATTTCCCAGCCATTATTTGTAAATTATTCTTGCCTTTGCTTAAAGAAGAATAAAATAAAGAGTAACAGCAAAGAAAAGAATGGCACTTGTATGCCTTTGCTTTTAGAAATCCTAAATTCTCCATTTTCCACAAGGACACTGATGTTATGGGTTTTTCCCCCTTCATTCATTATTTTGTATTTTAAAGACATTGTGGCATTTCTACTGAAATTTTCCAATAAAGTTAAATTTCCTCTGCCTTGTTGAATATGTTACACAGAATCTGAGGAAAAGAAACAATTTCTTTCTTTTTCAAGACCATTCTATTTCATTCCATTTGAAAATATTTGATCTTTTTTTCCCTTGTAATGATGAAACCTTAACTTTACCGCTTGATTTCCTTCTAAGTTATGGCCCAGTTAGATATATGAGTCAGAAGCAAGCGGGAAGAAGAATGAATGCGTGGAGGAAAGTGTTTTTCCTGGGAAGGGACAAGCATGTGAAAGCTTTAGAACTTTCTTCCCAATCCTTATTTGGTTGATGATTGGGACAGCATGGGTAATAGAAACAATGCTATCAGCTCTACCTGTTTTTGGACAAAGTGAGCAAAGTTTAGCAAAATTATGTTGTTTTGCAAACCGGCATACACGCTTTATGTTTCCAAGTGCAGATCTGTGTAAAAAGAAAATTTCCAGGCTCAATGGTGCTATGGATGCCATTATGACTTTAGTTAGAAAACACAGAATGGAAATTAAAAAAAATTAACTAGATTATCAGCTTAGAGTTAGCAGAGTCAGTTATCTCTACTACGTCCTACAGCTGCTTTTCAACTTCCAATCTCTGTGAATTTTAAATCTGTATGCAAACACTTACATTTCTGAAAGGCCTTTGGATGTTATCATTGCGTGTTGTGGTAATGGAAGAATTTTCTGAGAACATCACAGGAGGCAGGAAAATCCAAGTTCTCTTCTAAGTCTGTCCTTCTAAGTCTGTCCTTGATTATCTCTGTGTCCTTGAATGAATCATTTTTTACTTCTTAGTCTCAGTTTCTCCGTTCACATAACCTGCATATTATTGTACTATGACTCATGCTGCTTATTTCACGTAAGTGTGATCTGAATGTTTGCGTATTACTTTACAACAGAGAATACCTAATTAATTAGGTTTCCTCAGTGGCTGATAAACCTTCCCATTAAATGCATGATAGACATGATTGGCTGATAGCTGTCATATGTTGCATCAGTAACCTGGTAATGATATCAATTAGAAGTTACTTGCTTCTGAAGGAAATGTTACCAAACAAATCCAGCAAAGATTTTGAGACTATAGGGGATGATCTGCTGAAAGATGTGAGAGAATAGGGGACATTGTCCCTCAGGAGTCACACTCTGACATCCCTTTCCATGTCCCTGGTTCACAGAGTCACATATATCAGTATCAGGATTGCTTAAGATTTCTCTCTCCTTTTTTTTTTTTTTTTTTTTTTTAAGAGACTTGCTTTGGCTCTTTGACTCCATCTACTGCAGTATGTCAAGAGTTAACAAGTACATTTCTGGAGGTTTCATAGACCACCTAGAGGGAGAGGCTCTTTAGATTCTCTGACTTGAGTCAAAGTAAAGCACATGATCTGATAACTTGCACTACCTCAGGACACTCTTGACCATCCGGTATAAGTAAATGAAGATGAAATGGTACAAACAATAAAGCTTTCCTGTGAGGACTGGAGGTCATGGATGTGGAGACCTGGCTGTCCATAGACGTTCACTAAGGCAACTAGAACTTGACTTAGGATGTGAAGGAAGAGTAGAATTTAGACCAGGGATAACTGATTGGTCATACGATAAAATTAGTTGAGGCACATTTTGATAAAGAAGTTTGTTACGATCTTTGTTGTTTTGTTTTCAGATATGCATACAAATGTTAAAATAACCTACCTCCATTTCTCCAGCTTTATTGATATCTTACTGACTTATAAATTGCCATTTCACATTTTTGGGCTTGCAACTCCTGGTTTGGATAAATAGAGAGCAGTGGAGAGACACTTGGAGCAAAGTAAACGTGACAAGAATATCTGTGTTCATTTGAGGAGAAAAAAAGCTGGGAAAGATCAGTAATGATGGAGAGTTTTTGGTTAGATGAATTTAGGAAATAAATTTGCAAAATAATTTCTTACATGTTTAGTCAACTGAAAGACTGTCTACCTCAATTAAAATATCATATTTATTCTCTCCAATCATTTGAAATAGGGTAAAATTTGAGGTAAGCAGAACAGGATTAGACTATGAAAACACAATCCTTTCATCTGCTGCGTTTCTCCAAAAAGTAATTTCATGTGGTATTCTCAGTTAATGGCCTTTGTCACATGGAACGTAGTGCATTTGGTGACTAGAGAGTTCCACAAGATAAGACTGATATTCAGATCTTGAAACGCTCTTGGAACTGTTTCTATCAATTAAAAGAAAAAAAAATAACCTATCTGTACACTGCTAAATTAAACAGATCATCAAGATCTAAGATAAAATATTCTTTATAATTAGACTAACTCATCACAGCACAGTAACAAAGATATTATGAGCAACATATAGTTTTCAAATTATTTCATTACACTTCCCTAAAATACTATTTTGTAAACTCTTGTCACATGGAGACAATTTAGATGGAGGTTTTCCTTTGTAGCTTTCTATTTCAGGCTGAGGAAAATTCAATTTATAGACAAATCTCAACTTAGATTAAAATGAGTCTCTAAGAAAAGTATTTGAGTTCACTTTTCTTCTCATTTGTATTTAAAAATTTATTGTATTTTACAATTATTATTCATGAGAGAGCTTAAGCAACCCACTAATAAAACTAATGGTATGCCACAAGATACAACTAAAATTGCTTAGGTAATAGGATGACCATTGGAGTCTCCTTTGTAGGAGTAGCAAGTGCACATACAGTGAGAAAAGTTGTTGAGTATCTAAAACATTTAATTTGTTTAATTAGTGATCCGGATTTGATAGGCAGTTATGTTGGGAAGAGAGTCTTGTCCTTATACCATCCTTTTAAAAAGGAGGATAATGTGCTTTAAGGACTATTAAGAGGCATTTCACTCTGAAAGCAAAGATGAAAAAATATCCAGACACCATTTTTCCTTTGATAGTGTTCCCTAGCTGAGGTTTCTTATTCCATCTGTCTGCTTGAGGCAATAAGTCCTTCCCATCAACCTTTCACCTCTCACATTTTCTATTCAAAGACTGTCAAGGCAGATGGCAGTAAATGCCATCTTTATTGAATCATGAACCTCAGTACTTTACCAGAAATATACAAGTATTAATCAAAGTCCCAATATTTTAAGGGGAAAAAATAAAATGTCAATTGTGAGAGTTGGAGAAACCTACCTTTACAGGCAAATTCTACTTTATTTGAGAATGAAGGTTACTGAGATTTTGTTGAGTGGATGTATGGTTGGTCTTCCCAGAAGAACCAGAGAGAACTTTCTCATGTGTCTAGAGTAGGCCTCTTCCTTTAAGTGTCTCTTCGGATTGGGGAACTAAGGTCACCTGAAGCCCATGTGGCCTGGGGGGAGGCGGGCTTATTGCCATTACTTAATGAATGCAGATTATTTTAAATTTAGAGATGTAAAAGCCCTACAGGCTGAGAAGAAGCTCTTGTCCTTGTCTCAGCCATTTCCTAATGGGAGAAGTAATTATTGCATTTGTTTTTTATGACCCAGAAGCATGTAGTTGGGGGAGGGCAGCATTCAGGTATAGACCTAGCAGTGAACATGTCCTATCAGAGAAGCTCATCTTTTGTGCTCTCAGAGTAAATGATGAATTAATCTCCTTGTCATATGAAATCTTCCCTTCTCTCTCCTTGACTCTCCAAGTCTCTTAACAGGTTGTATAAACTTGATACATCATTTTTTACTTTATAATTTATAGCCATGTAAATTCTCTATATGCATGTTATTGCATTTTGACTTTTGTTTCTACAAATCTGAGAATTTGTTCATTTATCCAGTCTCAGAAGAACCCAAGTGAGGTGGGGGAGTTTCCCCTTTGTCTCCCCACAATAATGGCTCATAATTTCAAAGATCCTGAATTCCATTTCTAAAGATGGTCTTTGACAGCCTAAGCTTCCTTTTCATTGGCTGGGCAGCATGGTGGCAGAACAACTGGAACTTTCCTACCTGTTTAACTGCTTGCCTATTGGGTGATGACTGAGGATGTTAAGGCTTGGGGGAAGAGTCTGAGGTATTAAAAAGAATAATAATAACAATACACACTAAATAAGAGGCCATCCTACTATTAGAGCATACACACAGAATTGTTTCACTGAGGTGCTCTATGAAATCATCAGAAAGCAAGGGTCTAGCAGTATCTACATTTAAAAGTGTAGAAAAGTGTTGAGCATTTTGTTCTTTACAAGTGTTACTAAGCAGGGAGTTCTGAAGCAGATAACATTGTGAAGTGGGGTTTATCTGGTTGCTGCCACTAACTAATAAGTTATTATTAGTGTTTAAGAACATGTCAAAATTCTTTAGGTGGAGGTCATATAGAATTCTTCTGGGTTCTAAAAGAGAAACACTTTCGAGTATTGGTTTCGATTTTTAGAAAAATAATGTATCTTAATAGAACAAACATATACCTATTGAAACATAGAGTCATAACCACTTCATATAAAGTTAAACGGATGACTTTCTCAAGAGCTATCGCAAAATGAAAAAAAAAAAATTCAAGCATTTGTGCTCACAACTCCCCATTTGCATTTAAAAACTGGCTTCTATCAGACAGCCATAGAGCTGGTTAGGGACCACTGCTTTTGCACTTAGCCAGCTTATAGAGACAGAAATAAAACCCTTTGAAATCCACTTGGTTTCCCCCATAGAGTTTCACATATTTGGCCACACATTGGACGTATGAAACACAAGCATTGTACTGAAGAGGAAAAGCTTTTTTTTTCTTTTGTACAGAATTTGTTCAAACTTGTCTCTACACATCTGTATGTATTGTAGATGAATGCAGCTTCTTTCATGAAATCCCATAAGGTGTTTCTACGATGAGCAACACTCATTTAACAAGTGCACTCTGCCATGCAGGCGGGACCTGCCAGGAGCAACAGCACGCCTGGAACGGAAATGTTGTTTAATGAATATTTATTGATTATGAATATTCATTAAATTAACATCTTTATGGCCGGCCTCAGGCTTTGTAACTTATGTGGCAGTAAAGTGGTTAAGTAAAGTTTTCAATCCAGTGTTGAAGCCCTTTGAGGCTCAGATAACTATAAAAATTGTCAAGGCTAAGTTTTCTCCTGGAACAGAAGAAAAAAAATGAAATTTTTGGATGTAGTTCTGTTTGGCATCAAAGCCTGAGATTTTAGATTATGATAAGTGCCCTGACCCTTTATCTAAGATTGTTTGGTGCCTACCCCTAGCAGACCGCTTTAGTCACTCACTCACTGTGTCCTCCATCCTCACACTTTAATCAGTACTGTTATCATCATGCTTGGCCTGGGACACTGACTCAGTTTGCTTCTCCGGGTCTCTTTGAAGGAAGTTTTGCCATCCTTCAACCCATCTTTGGAGAGCATGCTATTCCTAAAATACACTTTTGATTCTGCAACTCCTCTTCTTGAGTATATCAAAGATTTTCCCCTTGGCTTTAGCCTCAAATCCAAGGTCCTCATATTGGATCCGGATCTTACTATGTTTTCAGTTTTATTACTCACCAGTTTCTACTCTGAAATTTAGGTGTTAGCCATACTAAATAGTTACTTATGCTATCTCTTGTCTATAAATCTTGGAACATACTTTACTTTTGGCCTTGGAATATGCACCCCTCATCCTGACTAGTTAAGCTGGCTGGACTCCTACTTATCTTTTAGATATTGCCTAAAGCCTCAGTTTCCTTGAAAGTCCTTCCGGATCTCGAAAGACTGGCTTACCTATCCCTTCTCTGTGCTTTCATATCATCCAGATTTGTTTCTATGTCAGAATTCACCACAAAGCCTGAAATTTCCTCTTTCATCTTTTCAAATATTTTGCAATCTCTTTGTCAGTTAAAGACTGAATCTTATCCACCACTGAAACTCTGCACCCAGATCAGTGTCCAAACATAATAGGTGCTTCATGGGGCCTCCCTGGTGGCACAGCGGTTAAGCGTTGCGCTGTGGAGCTGTTGGCTGCAGCGACGCGAGTTCGACTCCAGGCCAGGGCGATTCCCACATGGCGCAGCAGACCTCTCCTGCCTCACCCACTGCTCCCCTCAGCAGTGTATTTCCATCCATCTGCCTGTTATGCTCCCCACTCTGTCCCCAGTGAACCTTCTTGCCGCCCCACGCCTTTGGCCTGTACCCCGGCTTGTATGCATAAATAAATAAATCTTTAAAAAAAATGGGTGCTTCTTGGGCGAGTATGTTTGCTAAAGTGAGTTGAATCAACATGTTTGATTCTATCTGAAGCTTTTTTTTTCCAAGCTCTATTTTTTATTTATACATGCAAGTTGGGGCACAGGCCAGAGGCGTGGGGCAGCGAGAGGGTTCACCAGAGACAGAGCGGGGAGCAGAACAGGCAGATCAGAAACACACTGCTGAGGGGAGCAGCGGGCAAGGCAGGAGAGGCCTGCCGCGCCACGTGGGATTCTCCCCAGCCGGGCGTCGAAGAACTCGCGTTGCCGCTGCCAACAGCTCCACAGCACAGCTCTTAACCACTGTGCCACCGGGGAGGCCCTCTATCTGAAGCTTTCTGTGAAGAACTCAACCTACCCAGAATTATGCTAGGCTGCTTAAGTTGACCATATTCCACTGATAAAAGCAAACAAACATTATTTTACATTTACATTTAACATTAACAGTCGAGTGTGTGGAAAATCTTGCTTGAAAACAGGAACACAGCTCTATTCTATAGTTTGCAGGACTGATTACCAATAACAACAACAAAAACACCTGAAGTTAGTTAAAGCAAGTAGATGTTTATTAAAAGAATATTGAGGTAGTTCATGAATAAAATATTGAAAGACTTAGGTTGGGCCTCAGTATGAAAGAAATTTGACACCATAAGTATAATTGAATCATAAACTGGAAAGTGCACTGTACATCTCAGATTTGCCTCTTTGCATTTCCATTGCTGACATTCCCCCTGCAGACTCTTCCTCTGTTTCTCAGTCCACATGGCAGATGCCTGAGTTTATATCACCCCATTCAAAACAGAAATCCAGACTGACCTAGAATTCCTTTTGCTCAAATTCTTTGGAAAATACGATTACTCTCACTTGGGAACAGATATAAATAAAGTTGCCAGAGGCTTCTTTCAGAAGGTGAAGGAACCCTTGAGGGAGTTCATTTTGAGTCGAAAAACCAACCCCCAAAATATTAATTTCTGAGACTGATGTTGCCGAGTTTAGCAACATGTAAACCACCTACTTACCCTTCTCTCCAGAACTAATATTGTGCATGCAAAGGATTCCTTGCTTGTTTGACTTCATTTGTGAAACTTTCTGCCTTAATTCTAATAACCTTTCATCTGTAACCATACAACTATGGAAGAAATCATTAGCTTTTCCTATTACTGTTAGTGTTGTGTCAACATTAGTGAGGCTACCTCAGTTGTGATTTCAGGCTCTAATAATTCGTCTCCCTTTCTCTCACTAGCGTTAAAGACATGTCCGTGAAGATCTGTCTTAATGGTCAAAGAACGTTCCTACAGCCTGGGAGGCTTATTTTTCTCAGATGTAATTTGACACTTGACATCATCTTAATCTATGTGTGCTCAGTCCCAATTGGTTGGTTCTTGGGCTGCATTTGCTTTCACATCTGGGGTTCATTTCTCAAATATTTTGTTCTCTCCCCTTTATCCAGTACGTCTGAAGGTGAACTCTAAGAAATTGATGGAGCCAAAGAAATTATTCTAAACATGTTAGTTGCTACACTTCTAACCTTGGCTGTGTCCCACTTCCTGTGTCATATTTTAAACTGTAGCTGCAAAAAATCCGTAATTGAAATTTTAGAGGAAAAAGAAAAAGATCCATTGTCCATAAGGAACATACTATCTTCTGTCTTGGTTTCCTTCCTGTGGTTGAGTTTTGAGTCCACTAAGATTCCTGTGATCTCTGCCCCTATACAGGGCTCATCTGTCATCTTGAGGGCCTGCACATGCGCTGCAGGGGAACTTCTTGTTGCTCTGCCCTGAGCTGGAAGCTTCACGGTGTTTGCCAGCCTCCATCCTCCATCGTGGATTCTTTAGTTCTCCCATTACCCTGCGTGGACAAAACAATGCCTTTGTGTACAAACTTTCTGCTTTACCTTCAGTAGATTCAAACCATTCATGTTTTACTGCACCAAACTGCAAATGTAAGAACTGCTTTACTAACTGCTTTGGAGACATCAATCCTTTTTGTTCATGTCAGAATACTTCTGCCTTCGCCTCCCTTGGGCAAATCTGACCCCATTTGCAGTTGTTTCTAGTTTCCCTGTGGAGATGGGCCTCACTGTTTAATGTTTAACAAATGCTCTACAACACAGGGGTCCGGCTACAACATTTTTTCTAATCAGAGTGATGTCATAGCCTGCTCCCAAGGCTGCATTCCCTTTGAGGGATAGTCTGTGTGTGCTTGTTCTGTTTTTGCTAAGACCATGCTCTTCACGGATCAGGATCCCACCTGTCTTTGACTATAGCACTTCAGTACCTTTTTCCTGAGAAAACGGAAGCAGGCATGTCCTGGCAGTCTTGAACTAGGACTAAGGAGTAAAAGTAATTGGAAGGTATGTTAAAAATTAACATAAGGAGAGCCTCTCTGGTGGTGCATCGGGTTAAGTGCAACACTATGAGTCTATCGAGAGCCACTGCAGCACTAGTTCAATCCCCGGCCAGGGAGCTTCCCACATGGCGCAGCAGACCTCTCCTGCCTCACCCACTGCTCCCCTTAGCAGTGTACTTCAGTTGATCTCCTGTTCTGCTCCCTACTCTGTCTCTGGTGAATCCTCTCACCACCCCACTTGTCTGGCCTATATCCCAGCTTGTATGCATAAATAAATAAATCTTTAAAAAAATTAATGTAAGGAAAAACTGAATAATGAATTTGGTATATTTAACAATGGAACAGACTGGTTCCCTTTCATTGTGTGTGATCAAAGTGATGGAGAAACAATATTTAGAGGGAAAGAGATCATCACTGAATGGGTAACCAGATTGAGCCAATTTTCAAGACTCCTTGCACTTTTAAGATTTTAGCGATTTTGGGCCTCCCCGGCGGCGCAGCGGTTAAGCTCTGCACTGTGGAGCTGTGGGCAGCGGCGACGCGAGTTCGACGCCTGGCCAGGGAGAATCCCACATGGCGCGGCAGACCTCTCCTGCCTTGCCCGCTGATCCCCTCAGCAGTGTATTTCTGATCTGCCTGTTCTGCTCCCTGCTCTGTCTCTGGTGAACCCTCTCGCCGCCCCACGCCTCTGGCCTGTACCCCAGCTTGTATGTATAAATAAAAAAATAAATCTTAAAAAAAAAAAGATTTTAGCGATTTTATCTTAATACTTTTCTATCTTCCTTCTTTCTTCCTCCCTTCTTTTCTTTCTTCCTCCTTTTCTTAATAAATTTAGTGGTTTGACGTTAAAATATACTCCACAGTATCGTTACCCTCAAGATCAGCAGAGAAATGGTTGAATGTCTTGTTATTTCCTCTTTTCTTTCCCCCACTTTACTTTCTCAAGAAATCAAAATAAGTTTATAAAGTGAGTGATCCTACTCTCAGAATATTTCACTTTCATGATTTTTACTTACTTTCAATATATATAGCCAGGGGAAAAATGCACATCAGTCTTTGAATTATGTGACTGTCAAGCACCTTTCACAACAGCAGAGGTTTTGACGTCAGTTTTCACCACCTCATCACAGTTGAAAGTGTGAGCGGTTACCTTTAAGATCCTTCATGGTCTAGGAAGCACTTGTCTGCAAGTGTAGCCATGGTTTTTTGCAAAGAAATTCAGATGAATAGATGATCTTTTAAGCTTCCCATTACAGAGCTAGTACAAAACCTGCTTTTATAAGAGCTCTTATTTTAGAAGTTGGCTTGCCACCAAATTGGTGGAAATTCAGAAATATTCTGACTTCTGCCTTTTCTGCTGATGTGTTTTGCTTCTCATTCTTCCACCTCTCTCTTAGGTCACGCCACTTTAATCAGCTCACAGTGCTCATTGCTGACTTCCTCAGCATGACGGGCTGGTCCCCCAGTATTGGGAAGTTGATCTGTTTGGAGTAAGTCACCTGGGTTATTTCTCTGAGAGAAATCTGTGACCTTATAGGCTAGCAGAGTAGTGGTGCTTGAGTCATGTCAAATAAAGACCCTCTGATATTTATCTTTTTGTGTTTTTTCCCTGAATGAGGTAAATTCATCTTGTTTACCAAATGTACTATGTTGGGCCTCCCCGGTGGCGCAGCGGTTGAGCACTGCGCTGTGGAGCTGTCGGCAGCAGTGACGCAAGTTCGACGCCCGGCCGGGGAGAATCCCACATGGTGCGGCAGACCTCCCCTGCCTCGCCCGCTGCTCCCCTCAGCAGTGTATTTCTGATCTGCCTGTTCTGCTACCCGTTCCGTCTCTGGTGAGCCCTCTCACCACCCCATGCCTCCGGCCCATACCCCGGCTTGGATGTATAAATAAAAAATAAATCTTAAAAAAAAAAAAGGTTCAAATGCACTATGTTGATCTGTAGAACCAAAACATCTTAGAAGATGTTTTCCTTCATTTTGCCAGCTTGGAATGCATTGAGCAGAATGCTCATTATTCTCCAGTCCCAAATTTATAAACATCCAATAACTTTCAGCAATTATTTTTAGCATATTTTTATTAGGTTCATAATTGCTTTTTAGTACTGTGATATATTAATCTCTCAAAAATAGCTTATGATCTATAGTCTGCAAATATTGACGTGTTATCACTGTTGGAAGTTTAAAGGCATTTTATCCTTAGCAAGTTAAAACCTGAATTCATGACCTCCCCAAATCTGTCATTTTCCCCTACTTGTCATTCCAATTAATGGTAATTCTTATCTCTTTTTTATATAGTTTAAAATCATCCTGAACTTTTAGTTGTAATATTTAATATACCATTATATTTGTGTGATTATATTTTAATCCTAATCTAAGTTATAAATAATAGTCTAAGTCATAAATATTAAGTTATAAATACTCTGAGGACATGAATGCCGAAGACAGTAGGCTGCCAATGAAAGTTTGCTGAAGAAATAGTATAAATAGGAAGCCATCCCATCATTTATTAGCTATATATATTAGCAGTCATTATCTATGAGCCATCCATCTTTTGAACTTGTCAAACTGTGTAATTTAACAAAAACACACAGCTCCCTAACAACTCCTAAATGAATACAGAAACTCTCTCTGACATATGACAGCAGTTCTTTTGTTAAAAACAAACAAAAACAACTAGAGTTTTAAGCACTTCTACTCATTTCGTCTAAATACATGCGACAATAATATCTAGGGTTATGAGTCCACAAACCTTTCTATTCCAATCATATAGTCAATACTTAGGAAATAAATAGGGACAATTAGAGGTTTTATTATACCCATTTTCTCTCAAATTCAAGTCAAAATTCAGTTAATATTTGACTCTCACAACTTGCTATTTTAAATAAGAGCCTATGATAAACTGCGTAAATGTGGAGAATGTTCTTTCCATTGATATATTCAGATACTGAATTTTATCCTGGAGGATGAGATAAATAGTGTAGACCAAGTAGTTTTCTGATTGATTGGGCCAACTTTGTGCATTTATCAGCACAGGGCTGGTCTCATTCTGTGAGTACACAGTGGGTGACACAGGCTGCAGAATCTCCTGGCACATACTATCAAGCAGAAACTTACTTGGCTGCTTATCATAAGAGCCATAATCAACCACAAGCCGTACCCTGCATCCGCAATACTATTTCCAACTAGAACAAAAGAGTCATGTGGATAAAGATTTTTGTTTTGCTCACTGCCCTCTTACCCAATTGTTCAGCAACCCTCCCAGACCGGTTAGGTTCATCAATCGGTTCAAGCAGACTCATTGTCTTAGCTGCTCCCATGATGTTCTGCACCGTACTCCGCCATACTCTGCCACATTCTGTTCGTTGCTGCTCTCTCTTATATGTTCCACCTCCAGGCCCAGGTTTGCCCACTCATGCACACCCACACCCTGCTTCAGATGCTGCCATCAGGCATGTGTGTAGGACCGCAGGACTCTATCATTGAAGGGAGGGCGGAAAAAAACTGTCTATCTCATTTACCCCATACCAGTACTTCAGTATAGTCTGGCATATAGCAAGTATCCAATAAAAATTAATTAAATAAGTTAATTTGGCCATGGCAACACAGTTCTTTAAGGTGGCCTACTTCTGGTTTCTTTCAGTTCCATCGTCGTTAGGCACTTTGCTTTAGTTACTATTTTAAACCTAAATCAGATAGAGATCCCTGTGGTAGCCCATTCCTCAGTACTCTCGGGGGTGCATGATTCCTGTGAGAGGATCCTATAGGAATCACAACTATGTTTTATCTTGTTTTTGTGTGTGTAGTCTAGCAACTGGGGAAAGAAATGCATCTTATTTACCCATGTAAGTTTCCTGGAACTATAAGAAGCAGCCTGGCAGTTCCACATTTCCTGATCTCTTTTGCATCTTCAAGTCCCATTAAACCCTCAGCTCCATTGAGCCTCGGTCACATTCTTCAATTCCCCAGGTACTGCAAGCGAGAGTTTAGTTACCGTCTGTGCCATTGAGGACCACGGAGGGATAATTTTCAACAAGGGATGACAAGGAATGTGCTCATCACTTCTAACTCGCCTGTTTCTAATCTCCGAAGATCCATCTATTTTTGAGTGTGTGTGCGCCTGAATTTCAGCTCCATTTCCGATACTGATTAGGGTTGGCTTGGTCCCAGGGAATAGTTATCTTTGAAAATCTATAGGAATTTGAGGTAAAAGGGAATACAGAAGTCATTCTGAAAGAATCTTTGCCTTCCATCCACACTCACTACATCTTGTTTTAGCTGTCTTAGCATGACTTATGGGATTTGAGTGAGTTGGGTTGTTGTGTCAGTCTTTTTAGCCTCATCATGAGTCACTTATCCCCCTTCTCACCACACTCCAACCCACTAGTCTTTTATTTGTCTGTGCTAGAAGCCTTTCCAAACAGTTCTTTTGCAACTGCTGTTTCCTCTTCCTTTTTTCCATTTTCTCCTGCAAGCTCCCACTCAATCCTCAAACATTCCTTCTTTGGGGAAACTTCCTGTGATTATCCACATTATGCTAGTTGTCTCATAATAAACTCTCACCAGCTCTTCCCAATCAGCAGCTCATCCAGAGCTCATCTGAATTAAGCTTTTGATGTACTGAGGCTCCAGTGTGCTATCCTACCTCCAATACACCCTGACAGATCCACTGTTTCAGAACAGACCAAAAACACAAGGACAACGAAATTCCCTTTGCTCTGACCATGTGAATTTGGTTACAGAAACTCCACCAGATCTCTTAGTTAATGATAATAACAGAATTAATGATAATTAAAATGTATTGATTATTTATTGTATGAGACATTATTTGAATTGCATTTTTGATACTCATGCAAACTTTTTGTGCTAAGTGTAATCTGAGTCGCATCAGTCCTATTTCACACAGGAGGAAACCAAAGCCCTAGAGATAAGGGACTACTGTAGAGTCATGGGATTAGTAAGTGGTGGGGTCTTGATTTAAAAGTAGAGGGTTTTCCTCTTGGGTTAGTTCATGCTGGCACACTTTCTCCCCATTAGGGGAGTATAGAGCTACATCTGTTTGCACATGATAGCTAAACTGCTAGATTTCTGCCTAAAGACCAATTCTCAACTCCCCTAACAGGTTCCAGATCCAACCTTGTCATTCCTGGTGAACCTTTAGCACTCACCATGGTTTTATGTGTTCCATAGTGGAGACCTTAGAGAATGTGACCAGGGCAAGACTTGTCTACCTTGTAGGTGGTAAGAAAGGATTTTCTACTAAAAGAAGGTAAAATTTGGGAAAGGATGCATAGGGATGTGGGAGAGAAAGAGGGCAAGTGTTTATATTTTTTTTGTCTTTTTGAAAAAAGCAAAAACTTTAGAGAATTACATATACTGATCTCTTGTGGTTTGTTTTTGTGCTTATAACTTCAGTTAAATATTCACAAATATATGTTTTAACTATTTTGCATTTATACATGTAATACTTAAATTAATTTCCATCAATTAAAATTTAAAAAGATCAATGCAATATAAAATAATACCAATATAGTTAAAATGAAAAATATCATATCCTCCATTCCATCTTCATCTTCCAGGCCTAAGAACAATTCCTTTTTGGGATTTTGTTTTTAAGTGATGACTTTTCTAACTCTAAATATGTTTCTGCTGTTCTTTCTTGATTTATCAATTTTAGATACTATCTATCAACTCTCCAATGACAGATGAGGTTTTATCATTTGAATAAAACCTTAATTCCTCATTTCTTCATCTTTCCAGCATGATTATATTTTACTTTTTTGTTAAACCAATAAAAAGTATCTATATTGTGATGATGTAGGTGTTGATCCGTGACAAGCTTTGTCTATGACTGCATCTATTTCACTTGATTTATTTATGCTTTATCTTTATTTTTTATTTTTATTTATTTATTTTTTACATAGAAGAACTGGTATGTAAGCCAGAGGTGCAGGGGGTGAGAGAATTCAGCAGAGAACAGGTAGATTTACTGAAATGCACTGCTAAGGGGAGCATATTCATGCTATGTATTTATTATATTAATTCTGAATTTTTTTCCCTAAAGGGACCATAATCTTTTTTTCCCCTCCACAAATACCTACTCCAGCTCTTCCAACTTACGATGGTTGCTTGTAGGCTTTCTACAAAGCTATCATTCTGGGCTCCTTCTAACTACCTTTTGGCATGAGTTGTCCTCCTTCTTGACTCCCATATTTCTGCCATTCTTTGCTTGATATTATTCATTTCCTATTCCTATTGTATTAGACCAGCACGAAATTAGCAGCTTAAAATAATACACTTTATTATCTGATAATTCTAGAGGTTAGAATTCCCAAAGGGGTCAGCCAGGGCCACATGCATTCTGGAGGCTCTGAGGGAAAATCTGTTTCCTGATTCTTCACAAATTTTAGAGACCTCCTTTTCCAGTCTTCAAATCCAGCAACATAGAATCTTCAAAACCCATGTGGATAGTCTTCCAATTTCAAAATCCTTTGTCTCTTTAATATTCTTGTTCTGAATGCTGCTCAAGAGAGAGAACACTAATGCTGTGCTTCCAACTGCAGGTTCCCAAAGCTGCATAACTACCCCAGTATTTGCCTTGAGCTTCAGATTTTATATCCTGTTGTCTACATATACTTTGGTCTAGACATCACAAGAAACCTCATATTAAATTATTAAAAATAACCTTTTTGTCCTCGCACATTCTATTGCTTGTTTCTGGGGTTACCTCATCCTGAAATGTTCTCCCCTGCAACTGACATCAGCTATTACATTCTCTATGATATGTTTTCTTGTTGCCTCACCCACTTTCTGGCTACTAAATTTTCTTCCTAACTTTCTACGATGCTCTAGGGATGTCTTTTATGTTATGTGCTCATTTACAGAGCATGAGACTCTAGACTGTTCGGTGTTTGTGGGTAGGCAAGGTGACTTTTAAAAACTATCATAACAAGTCCTCCCTGGTGGTGCAACGGTGTTAGTAGGTAACTGACTTATCTTAGTGCTAAATGAATACTAAATGCATAATGAATGACTCTGAAAGAAACTGTTCAAGTAAAACGTATTTCAGTCAATCTGCCTGTTCTGCCTCCCACTCTGTCTCTGGTGAATCCTCTTACCACCCCACACCTCTGGCCTACACCCCAATTCTTGAATGCATAAATAAGTAAATCTTTTGAAAAAAAACTATCATAACACCGGTGTTAGTAGGTAACTGACTTATCTTAGTGCTGAATGAATACTAAATGCATAATGGATGACTCTGAAAGAAATTGTTCAAGTTAAATAACATGCTCCTTTGGAGAACTTAACTAAATCCAACTGAACACAAGAATAATAAAATAATAATAATGGCAGCTATTCATGGGGTTGTTAAAGATTAAATGAATTCATTCATATAGTTCCTGCCACTTAATAAATTCTAGCTATTAGTGTCTTCACACTTGATTAATAAGTTGGTTAGGCTTAGAATTTCGGGCTGAACATTATTGTCTGTCAGAATTTTGAATTCATTCCTTCACAGTTTTTTAAAGTCTACTTTTGATGTTGAGAACTCCATTGCCATTCAGATTTATCCTCATACTATAGCTGAGTGCTGTAACTGTGCAAACTTAAGGCTTAATTTTTAGTGTTCTGAAACTTGAAATACCTAACTATAAATGGGTCATTTTTTTTTTTTATTAATTCAGTAGGACTTTTTTTTTTTCAGTCTAAAATTTGGGTTTCTGATCAGTGGTTAGAAATTCTCTTCTTCTTTTTTCTCTCTTCTGTTCACTTTCTATACTTTTTTATTTTTTCTATATTGGTCCTTTGGGAGCAACCTTCTATGGCTGCCATCTTTTCTGTTACAATTTCAGTATCAATATTCTTTCTAATAGTTAAACAAATTTTCAGAGAATATCGTAATGTTAATATCACCTTGTCATTCTGCTTGCTCTTTTTTCATTGAATTTGGAGGATTTTTTGGCTTGGGTCCTCTGAGATCCAGATGCCAGGGCAGGAATAGATCTACAAGAGATTGGAAATCCTTATGAAGTAAAAAGTGGGATGTAGCATAAAAGGTAGGGGTGCCTTCAGACAGTGAGGTGAATCTGAATCCGTTGATGTATATGGGGAAGGAGAGAGGGCTAGGGGGTGGGCGGGCAGTCTCAGACAACTGTGCAGATCTAAGAGACCACTGACCAGGTCAATAAGGCCAAAAGTCACTTTTTTGGCCAATAAGGCCAAAATCACCACGTGATTTTCTTCACTTGGAAAAGGGCAATTGAAATATTGGCAAGGTGCATGGACAAACCAGAGAAGAGCTATGAAATTGACAAATCTAAAAATAGGTTTGACCTTAGTAATAGCCAAAGGTATGTATATTAAAACAAAAAATAGGCACTTAACTTTAAAAATTATGACAAAATTGATTGGTAGCAGGTGTCACACATCTTACAGGACTGGACTTGCATTGGAGCCCCCACTGCGCTCTGTCATTAGGAAGAAGCAGCCTGTTGGTAGTGTGAGATTGGTGCAAACATGATAGTTGATGCACAAAAGCAGCAGCTGAGGTGATTAATCAATTAAACAGAAATTCTGAGCTGTCAGTATCGCCATATTACTCCCAGTCGACTCATAGATCTATGGCATGGGGCAGAGCTCCTCCAATAATGCTGTAGGGGTTTCTTTCTGAGAAGAAACAGAAATGAAAGGTTTATGGAATGAACTGTGGTCTCCTATGTGCAGGTAGTCTCAGGGTTAGAATGACACTCATCCTCTTCTTCCATTTGCCATTCTAACTGCTCTCTCTCATCCATCATCTCCAAGACGTTGGTGGCTTAGCACATGTTGCGATCCAGTCCTTCAGTCCTATGAGGTTGGGCTTAGTCTCAAGACATTTTGCACTGCAATAACAAATCACCACAGACGGTGTGGTTTAAGGAACACATTTATTTCTCTCTCTATTTTTAAAGATTTATTTATTTATGCACACAAGCTGGGGCACAGGCAAGAGGCTTGGGGCGGTGAGAGGGTTCACCAGAGACAGAGTGGGGAGCAGAACAGGCAGATTGACGGGAATACACTGCTGAGGGGAGCAGCGGGTGAGGCAGGCGAGGTCTGCCACGCCATGTGGGAATGTTGCCGCTGCCAACAGCTCCACAGCACAGCACTTAACTGCTGCGCCACCAGGGAGGCCCAAATGTTTCTCATACTTCTCAAGATTGGAAGTGTAAGAGCAGGGTGACAACATGATCACGGTTTGGTGAGAACACACATTCCAGGTTGCAAGCAGTTGACATCTTATATCCTCACTTGGAAAGAGGGCATGCTCCTTCAGTGGTTCTTCCCTTAAGGACATTAATCCCATCCATCACACTCTCCACCCACATGACGTAACTAAATTCCAAAGGACTAACCTCCAAATACCATATGGAGAGCTAGATTTCACATATGAATTTTGGGATAAGATAAACATCCAGTCCGTAACATCTGACAGATAGACCTTTCAGGCAGGGGCGGCTGCACATGTCCATCACAGTCACAAAGGTGCAAGGGAGTACAAGGAAACATTCTTCCTGTGCCCATTGTGTCTATGGAGCCCTACTTTTGCATGCTCATCAGAGTCAATTATTCCTATCACAATGGTGACTCTTCTTTTCAGATGTTAGTCTCTGGATACAAAGAAGTTCAACGTGTCTTGGCAGCCAGAGTTCTGACAGCAGCCATAAATTGCTCAATAGGACCCGATGGCTTTTTCTCATCTTTCTTTGTAGCTGCTATTTCCAATTTCAAAGTCCATCCTAGATTGTGAAAGGGAGATTGACTGAGGGGTCTTCTCTTTACTGAACCTTTTGAAGGCCTTGTTTACTGCTCCTGCACTTGCTTTCTACATTCCAGAAATCTTTTGAGACCTGTTTCTCATCACTTTCCCGCCCAAGTCTACCCTAATTATTCTGGTTGTTTTAATTTAAACTGTTTTATTTGCTTGCTCATTTCAAAACTATCTTTAAAAGGAAGGAAATAACATGTGTAGTCAGTCAGTCTGACAACTTGAAGTGGAAGATCTCATCTTGAATTAGGGATCTGCACATGAGTTTCAATAGATTGCATTTGCCTTTTACTAAGACTTGAGAAGTCGCTCTAACTTTGTCATTTTGATGTCCTATCGAACTCAATAGTAATTTTAGAAAGACTTTTGTGGATAATCTTTTTTTTTTTTTCATAATTCTCAAAGTGCCTGTTGAATGTGTATTTGCATGTTTGCAACTGTGTGGGCTTATATACACTTTCTAAAATTATTTTATTGCATCTGTGTCTCAAAAATGCACATTTAGAGGTTACTCTGTGTTTCATATTCATTATTTGACTGATTTTAGTGGGATAATGTGGAGAGTTTGAATTTCTGATGGAATAGAGAATTTTTCAATGAAAAAAATTGTATTAACTAAACACAACAGTTTGTGAGAATACTTAGTTCATCATATGCCAGTCCATAATGATGACTATAATGTAAAAAAAAACTAAAACAAGAAACAAAAACATTACAAATTAAAAGTAAATTCTACAATGTTATTTTTGTTAAAAATAGCATCATGTTTATAGATAAAATAATATCACTTAAACTGGTTCTGGTCATTCAAATTTCTGTATGCACACATCCGTGTGATTTTTTTGTTATTTAAATCCAATTCTAAGTGAATATTTATATCAGTGAAATAAATTTTTTTCTGGATATTGTTATAATCATTTCCCCGCTTGATATTCTGCTTTTAATTCACATTTTGCTGTTTTTGACAATCAAGCAATTTAAACACATATGCCATCAAATATAAAATAAATCTAAATATATAATTTGAAATTCTTCCCCCATAAAGATAAAATATAGACATATATCTAATGACTTTTCTTCCCTTCCTCCTTGCTTCTCTTCCACCTTTCTGTCCTTCCTTGCTTCTTTCACTTTTTTGTCCTCCCTCCTTCCCCTTTCACTAACTTTCAGTCATTTAGTAAAGTGATTGTACTTCGAAGTGTGAGAGATCATATCCTCTGTATAGTATGTGGATTTTGGCAGAACAATTAGGAAAATGAAGCATGTTAAAAATGTTGAACTATCATAAGAAGTTTTACTTGTTTGTACAGCCTAAAAGGAGTCATTAAATACTTCTGTTTAGGGCTGCTTAATAATGTGAATTACATGTATGATGGAACAGAGGTTCAACACAACAAACTTCGCTTTCCTGGAAGGCTGTACGCTAGTAACAGAAAGCCATGCCTAAAAGTCATTGATATCTTTTGATTCCTTATCTAATGTAAATTATAGTGCATATGGCATGATAGAATATAATAAAGCTATTCTAAAACTAGAGATTTCTCCATCATTCCCTCATTCAATAAGCATTTATTGTGCCTTACAATATGTTCAGTATCTATACTGTTAGTGATACAAAAATAAGTTAGCAATAGGTCTTGACTTTAGGGAGTTTAAAGTCTGGTTATTGCTGCCACTATGTACAGATGAATGATAATACATCAGGGTAACTCTGATAAGAGAGTTATAAACAATTTGTTATGAGAACACAAAGGAGGAAGTAACTAAATCAGCTGCAGGGATTATAGTCTGTTTCAAAGAGAAGGTGATATTTCAAATAAATCTCAAAAAATAATTTATTAAAGCTGATTTTTTTTCATTGACCAGGTGGATTTTTGAATGAATTCTGCACATGGGAAGGAAGGCAAAAGCCACTCTGTGAGCAGATGGGAGTAAATGGGAGGTAAAGAATAAGAGTAAGTGATGACTAACAAGCTTTGCCAGAATCTTGTCTGTGCTATGCAAGAAGGGGGATAGTCACTGTCTCCCAGCATCTCTCACATCTGTGAATAAAGTCTGTTTTGTTGGCTGTTCTTCTTAGGGCCACGTACCCGGTAGACCTGGTACTAGAGCAAGAGTTTCGTCAGGCTAACCTCTGTGGTGTAAACCAGAGTAGACTGTTTCCCCCTATACAAGCAGCATATTCTTTGCTATTAGGTCAAAAACAGGAAGGAATCACATTAAGTCCTTGTAGCTTTCAGACTCAAATCTAACTTATGCGATTTAGCCCCTACTAGGGTCAAAAAGTTTCCTGGGTTTATCCTCATGTATTTTATATTAACACAGAATCAAGGATTTTTACACATACAAAAACCAGACATGTTTTTCAGCCAAAAAACACTCTCTCAAACATGGAATTTTCTTTCAGTTGCTTACCAACTATCTAGAGATATACCATATACTAAGATGTATGATAGATTAAGGCAATGTGAACTCCAGACACTTTGTTCTGAAGCTGATGTAGCATTTTGTAAGTATTTTGTTGGCAGATGCTGTTGAAAAGTTGGTTTGCAGAGCAAAGTTATTAACACAAGGAATCTCTCTCTCTCTCTCTCTCTCTCTCTCTCTCTCACACACACACACACATACACACACACACACACACACACACACACACCCCACACACCCTTCAAACCAAAAATCATTTAGCTTCAAAGTATATAATCGGAACTTCAACTGCTGACTCTCAGAGGAAAGACTAAGTCTCTTCAGTACCTGCTTGATCAGACTTTTCCAAAGTTGTACAGGGTAAATTTGCTGGCCAAGTACAACTGAGATGAAATGGGGAAATGGCAAGTCGAATGCATTCACTAACTTTTCAAAGCTGAAATTACTTTATATCAATTTTAAATTAAATGTTAGAAAAAAAGAAAATAGTGCAATACATTTTCCACTGCTTCATTTCTTTTGCATTGCCATCTCCTGGGCATTTTGCTATGTAGAAGGGTAATGTGTTTATACATTTTGGAACTAAGTAGTCATAAAACTGTATAGCACAGCTTGGAACCACCATCCACAAATTAGAATGTTCCCATAGACTTGCCTATTTTACAAACACTTTATGAAGAAAGAAAGAAAAATAAATAAAACAAACAAAACCCCAGGAAGGTGGTTTAGGATTGGGTTTTTCTCCCATTCTTCCCCCATGTAATTCCTAAATAGTTTATTTGATAATTACACAGCATAGACGTATTATGAAAAGCAATGTAAATATGATTTTCATCATATAATAAGAAAATCTTAAAACTTGCCTTCAGCAGTGTCAGCTGATTTCAATAGACAATGCATTTTTGAAATAAAAACAAAAATGCACTCTCCATACTAAATAGCAAAGACTAATTGAAAGAGGATTCAGTAAACATATTTCTGTTTTGTTTTTACAATACATTTTCTTGTTGTGAACTAAAGACTTAAGAAGTCATTAGTGGTCAGAAGTAAAATTATCTTTTCCAAAATCTCTCAGATGCCATTCTGTACTTTCTAAACAATCTTCTTGCTATTTGACCCATGTAATTTCAGAAAATACGCTGAGCATTGGTAGCTTGGACAAAGATTCTAACACACTGCTTCTGATATACTCCCAGATTAAGATGGCAAGTCATTTGCATCCAAAAATGTAAAATAAACAAAGCATAAGGCACTGCATGTTGGTAGTGTAACTCCTTCAACAAAACAATGAATAACTTATTCACTTGCAACAGCAGTAATTTCCTCGAGATTGCTGCCTCACCACTGTAGGCACAGAAATGATATTAAATACAGCAGTATTAACTGTTGCTTTTGTTTTAGATCACCTGGAACATCAAAAACGTGAAAACCTGAATTAAATATACAAGTAAAAAATCAGCATATACAGGTACCCTTTTTCAAAGTTTACTTTATGCCACTTCATTTTTATGAAAGACCTACTTTAGTACTTGATTTTATAAACCAAACACATACAAAGAAGATTTTGCTTTTATGGCAAAAGACAAAAATCAAAAATAATGTTCAGCACTTTTCTTTTTTTTTTTTTTTTTTGCAGCAAGCTGTTGCAGAGACAGGGTCACCACCCCCCGGCACCACCTCAGCATCAAGAATAGCATCACCAATCTCCTTGCCAGGCATGTTCTGCGGATTTATCATACCACTTCTGCTTTTACTAATATGTTACTGATAGTTTAGGTTTTCTATGTTATTTGGTATTATTTGACAGATTATTTGGGGAGTCTGGGAATGCTAAAAAATTGTCCCTGTGCATGACTGGGAATTGCTTCTTTGCTTTAAGCCATTTTGGCTTATGGAAGGTTTCATAGGAACACTACTTTCAGACAGCAAGTCAACTCGTATTCAACGGCTGTTATTACAGGTAATGCTGAATAAGCTAAAAGATACAATATTTTACTAGTGCACATGCTTCAAATAAGAGATATTCCATGTGTCGCAGTTTGCCAAATTTTTCATCTAACTTATCTATTAAAAAATGACAAATTGAATTATGATAGGCAGAGGAAATGATTATGAATGCTGATAAGAGAATGGGTGAGGTTAAACTGGCTTATTTTAATACAATACTTTCCCGAAGATCTAAATGTGTTCCCAAATTAGACTGTATACTTGGCACATTGTAGCTACTTAATACATATCTGTTGAATGAATGGATAAACTTTATTCATTGCAGAAAATGCCAAAATGCTTCCCATGGAAAAGAAAGTACTGCCCAGTATAGTTCTGACCTCAAGTTTCATTTCCTAGGAGCATGCTTTTAAAAGAAACTGAATGTTCTGTAGAAGTTTGGGGTGTAGGTAGATTGATAACCACCTTTGATGCTCAGCAGGGGACTCATAAATAGTTAAGCATATGCAAATGACTTGAGAGAAGTTGGTCTTCATTTGTGGTTTAGGTCAGACTAATGATTTTCTCTTTCAAACAGAACCAAATGGATGTGTCAAAAGAGGAAAATTCTTAATGGGAGTGGACATAAATAGTTTCTAACCCGCTGCTAAGGTTACGAATGTCACTGGTAGTTGTCATTATAATAGAGCAGAGGGTCCTTCATTATTTCAAATGCATTTCCATATCCACAGGTAGTCAGATAAGTGACCATTACCACATGTACCAAAAGGACAAACAGATGGTGTTCAGATCATTCCTTTTTGTGTGTGTCTTATAGGATTCAAGCATTTTGGAAGTCATTCAGAGTCATGTGTTTTATATCAACTTATGTAGAAACATTTACATATATTCAACCCTTGCCCTCCCACTCCTGACTTTGTTTCCTCCATCTCCCCTTTCCTATATCCCAAATGTGCAAGTGAGGGCAGACCTTTCCCCAGGGTGATGGGGAAGACCACTGGGGTCTATGTCAGCATTTTCTATTAATCTTCTGGTCTCCCAGCAACCTCCAGGCATAATAAACAGCCCATTCTAGAATACAGGCCAAGAACCTTTTCCTTTTCCTTGAATTTTCCACATTCAACAGTTTTGTCAAAGAATTTGAGACAGGGTTGGTAACCACATTGACAGAATACCATCAGATCACTCTGCATAGCTGATTTTGAACTTCCCTGCAGCCATCCTCCAGCCGGGTTTCAGACTATACCGGCAATCCAAACAACAATGGATATGGCCAAGAAAACCAAATTGGCTGGGCAGAGTCCATTTTCAGGCTGTTTTGTTGTTGCCAGTGGTCATATATATGAAGCCAGTGGGTGTCATTACAAAGGTCTCTTGCACTCTGTTGCCAAGTACCTCACAACAGCCTACCAAAGAGCAGGTGGTGAGCTTATCTGACCCAGCCAAACCCAGCTAATCCAACCTGTGATTTGGAATCTTTCCAGATGTTGCTGAGGATTGTTGTTTTGACAACTAAGCATGATCTCTCCATAGAGAAGCATATTCAATTCTTTAAGATTGAGAAAACATCTTTATCTGCAAGTCTCTCCCATTTAACCCACAAGCATGAACCATCTAAATGAGGTTACTCAGAGTACCATTAGTAGAAGCTTTAAGTGGAGTGCTACTGACATAATTTTTTCCAGTTCAATTTGAGTCTTTTTTCTTAACTATATTCCTATCTCAATCTATGCCATACTTTTTTCTTCCCTTTACTTTGAATTTTCTGGTTAGATTTCTTGACTAAGAATTTAGTGGATTTAGCACCGGTGAGTTTGATGACCTCTAGATAACTTCAGTTTTCAAAATTGAACTACATCAGACCCCGCTCATACTTTACCTTATCTAGCTAGAAAGGTCTGTTAGGACCAACTTTAGAGATAAACTGTCTCATTTAATATTTAGTTTCCAGGGAAATTAAACTATAAACAATATTTTCACAGGCACTAAGCTAATCAGAGCTGAGTATAAAACTTGGTTTCACTATTACCGATTTCTTTCCAATGTGTGACAAAATTTAGCACAAAGATAGTTTATAAAGAAGTTTACTTAAATCAGTAATATGCATGTCAGCAATCTGGGATGTTTGCACTAATGCACCATATGCAGGATAAAATGTTAAAGAAGCCCTCAGCTATGAGTAAATCAGAGCATGGGAAATCTCCATCTCTAGTTTTTATTGCCACAGGATTTTGTCTTAATTTTTGTGATAATTAATATTTTTTGATGTTCCATTTCTGCTTTAAGTGAAGGCATAATACTGTGACATTTGAAATGATTCCCCTAAAGGTTGGCTGAATCATTGGTGCATTTATGGCTGCAAGCCTTTCTGGTCAAAAAGTCCATATTTAGGCATTACCGAGTTGCTGAAGCTTATAAATAATGTTTTACAATGCAGAGATCTTAAACACTCAAATTTCTCTAGGTCCTGACTAAAAGTTGTTTCTTATGGTTTTATATAGAAAGTTTTCTTCCACAAATTTCTTATCTAAATAGTTCTCATATGAATAGTCTTGCCTCAGAGAAAGGGTACTAGGATTTATATGATGGATATGTTTTTATTTCCATTTGTTAAAATATTGTATTATTATACATCATAGGCAACTTTGATCCAACAGTAGATAGTCTGAAAATTCCCTCCTCATCAGCTAGCATTATCACCCCACTTTCCCATTTTCTTTAAAGGGATTCAGTAGGAGAAGGATAGCCAAGGGAGGAATACCAAAAACCTATTCAACATAAGTGATAATTATCTTTTTTGTCTTTTCTAAAATCTCCCTGCACCAACCAGATACTTCCCTAAAATATGAGTTGAAGTTCTTAATTATGGGGAAGAAGCTGTTGACTCATGTATTCACTAGGATCAGGATTAAGAATCTTAACACCAGATGCTGATGTACCTGTATGAATTAGCTGAAGGTGGACATCTGCCATTTGATTAAATATGGACACTTAGTCCATATATTTGCAATAACTTCTCCTTCTCACACTAAGACTTTCTATGTGCCAGTAATATTCCAATTACCAGAATTAAATAGTAAAACAAGCGAGACAGAACCCATTCCTTCGAGTTATACATATTGTCTATATTTCTACTTACTATTTGATTGTCACCCACGGATCTATTCAGGTTCAAACTGTGACTTCATCAATTGCATCTCTTCTCTCGTTTATTATTTTTGTCTTTCTTCTATTTTTCTTTAAAATACTTCTTTTCATCCAAGAAAAAACAAAATAATCAAAATCAAAATACAAGATATGTAATCCCCAAATCTCAAATTGAAATATTTACATTGTTTTCAAAGAAGTTGATGATCTCTCTTTTCTTCAGTTCTAATAGTTCTTGAAATAATACTTTGTATATTGTACATTGGAAGCACAAGCATCACTTAGGAAGCATTCAACTATTCTCAATTTTCATTCCACATAATAATCATTACAATGTCTGGTACCATATAGTAAATTCACCAATATGACAAAATTTAATTTTTTTTAATATTATTTAAGAAGATCTAGTCAGTTTTGTAAAACAATGAAAAATAATAAATAGTACTGTTAATTTAAGAGGACATCTTAAATGATCATTATTTGAACATAATATATTTACCTAGAAAACTTGTTAATTGATTGACAAGCTGAAAGTAACAAATAGTTAAGTCATTAAAGAGGTCCACTATTTGGTTAATGTAGAAATTTGATATAAAAAATTGGTAATGTAAAAAATTAAGAGCTTTGTTATTCACTACCAAAAACAAGAGAGAAAAGAACATAGGACAACATGATAGAAAAAAAAATGTATTGCAACATAAAAAGAAGATAAGTATATAAAATAACTCCATAAAGTCTTAGGACTATAAAGGAATATTTATATAAATATAAAATATGCTTTTTGTAGGGAAACTCAATATTATAAAAAATCATTATTTTTCCGATTAATCAATATTTCAACTCAGTAAAAAACTGTTTCACATTGTATGACACAACTGTTAACCTTTTTTCCTAAGTATCATTAAAAAGAATGCATTTGCAAGAATGTTTAGAAATTTTGGCAATAATATAAAAAATTATACTGTGATATTAAAACATTTTCTATAGCTAGAAAAGTCAAAGCAGTTTATATTTCTGGAGGAAGAGACAAAATAATTGTGGTGTAGAATAGATCCCAGATATAGTGAATTTGATTTTTCAAGTTAGTTGAGAAGAAATACATTGTTAAATAAATGTTCGTGTATTAGCTGGCTTTCCATTTTAGAAAAATAAAATCTCCATCATAGCCACACACAAAAATTTCAGAGATTGAATATTTATATAAAACATAATGCAAAAGAAATTCTTAAACAAAACATAGGTAAGCATTTTTATAATATTTAAGAACACGAAACAAAACCTGTAAGCAAAAGAAAAAGAAAGCAAATTTTACTCCAAAACTTTGAAGCACTTTTATATGGGAAAAATATATTATTAAGTTAGGGAAATTATTTGTGGAAAGTTAATTACTAGAGTTGTCAATCACTTATCTTTTTATACCTGCTTATAGACAAAACATTTATCCCAATAAAAACGGACAAATGGTATGAAAAGGAAATTCAGAAATGATAAATGTCATTAAATACAAAAAGTATGCTCAACCTCACTAATATTCAAAAAAAATGCAAATAAAAGTTATGATAATGCACTATCAGAATGGAAATCACAAGAGATACAAAAGTGTCATCTTCTTAAGCTAGTCATGGTTGAATTACATTTTATTGGTTGGTTTATTCATTTTACTAAAATGAACTTAGATTTTTTTATTCAACAATTTCCCTTGTCAAACTTGTCCTAAGAGATCCAAATAAGTTAGCAAACGGCATTGATTACAGCAATACTGGCAATAATAAAAAAGAGAAACAATCTAAATACCCATCAATAGAGGGCAGGTTAACTAGGTTAATGCCTTCATAAAAGAAAATGCAATAAAGCCATTATGACCAATGCAATTCTTTAGGTTCTAATTTTAAAAGATGACTAGTAAATGAATAGATCCTAATGAAGCTATATGAAGCGAAAAATTCCAACTGACTCCTTCCTGAATTTTTGATACATAGAATCTTGGGACTAAAAAATGAAGATGTTATATTTATCCACTATATTTTTAAATAGTTTGTTACACAACAGTAGCAACCCCAAATAGTCACCACAGCGGATGACGACAATCTGCCTATTTCAAATCTAGAATAGAGTGAGGAGATTAATCTGACTACTGTGGGAAGGAATAAAATTAGGGACAAAATGGTAGGATCTTAAAAATCAGGCAAAAGACTCTCTGTATTCCTCAAAACAGAGAGATACTTGTCATACAGCTCAATCTTAACACCACAGTTTTAGAGGAAGAAAGAGGGAATTATAGTGCCCTAACTAGCTGTCTTAAGTACAGATCCTTTTTTTTCCTGGAGAGAGAAGGAAAAAGAATTTCACTGGAAGGGAGGTCTCAGCAAGGACAGTGAAAACTTCTGTGTTGCATCTGCTGGAGGATCTGACAACTTTGGACCAGATGACCTTTAAGAGTCTTTCCAATTCTTTGCGTTTCTAAGAAGAGCTTTCTTTTACTAAATTATTTCTCAGATGGTCTGGCCAGAGCTCTCAACATCCTGCTACCTTTCTGTGGATGTTTTCAGTTCATCAATGGCCCTTTTAGATGAGACATTGGGAACTGGGCACCATATTCCTGATATGATGTGGCCTGCACAAGATGGAGGGCATGTAACTCAGACAATCCCAGTAACTCTGCATGTATCACAGGATCTCAATAATTTTCAATTTCGAAGGACAATATTGACCAAATATTATTATATGAATTAAGAGGTTAAACTTTAAAAATAGTAGAGAGGGTAGAGTCTAAAATTGGACATATTTAGAAAATAGTATCATTAAAAAGTCTTATTTCTATAACCTTTTTAATATCTGTAGTATTTCTTATTAGCCTTGGATATTTTGTTTCTTCTATGGTAGCATCCAAATGTTCACATTTTCTCTAGCATCTTTAACCTTTCACTTGAAGCCAATTATTTTACTTCTTCCTCTTTCATAGGAATTACTTAATGCACAGCCCCTGAGTTTGCCTTCATTTTATCTAGAAATGTCTTCAAGTTGGAGTCAAGATCTCTTCGAGTTCTCTTTTCCACTTTAATTTTTTTCTGGATTCGGCCCAATTACATGTCCTAAGTCTTGCTCCAGCAATCCCTGCATCCTTGATTTTGCCCTTTACATTGGCATTCTTCACAGTGCCTACAAACACGGTCTCCAGCCCACTCATGGAATGTGTTTCATCAGATATCCATGTCTTCTATCTTCATGTCTCCTTCACTGAATGTTTTCCCTTGGTTTAAAGTAATTCTTCAAAACACTGGTTATCTGTTACCTCTGTCTTAGGATCTACTCTTAAAAAAAAGCAAAAACAGTGCTTCCCTGGTGGTGCAGGTGTTAGAGTCTCAGTGGTATCAAGCTATCACCAGCCACTGCAGCATGAGTTTGATCCCCAGCCAGGGAACTAACTAACACACATGGCACAGCAGACCTCTCCTGTCTCACCTGCTGCTTCTCTCAGCAGTGTATTTCAGTAGATCCACCTGTTCTGCTCCCTACTCTGTCTCAGGTGAATCCTCTTGTCCCATGTACCTCTGGCCTACACCCCAGTTCTTACATGCATAAATAAATAAAAATATTAAAAAAAACCCAACTCTAAATACACCCCTGCTCTTGTTAGGCCAAAAAAAGTCTGTAAGAACCCAGCCCTGGACCTGTGCAACTGTTGGAGAAAGCATTTAGGTAAGAGGATTGTCTTTTGTAGAACATTTTTTCAAAGATAAGTAAGCTCCCTATCATGGGGGAAAAAAGCTTTTCATGCACTCTACTTTTATAGCATTATATTTTAAAGGGTTATTCTATTTATTTACTTATTGTTTGACACCAAGCAGTTAGTGAAAAGTACTGCTATAACCACTCTAAGTCTGATACAGACTTCATCAAAAAATACCAATTTTCAGCTCTCTTTCCAATATTCCTATGTTATAGAACTCATCAAAGTTAATATACAGCTGGTTAAGGCAATATAATCAAAGTGAATTTGAAAATCTAATATAATCACTATTATCACTATCAAAGTGCTTTGCATTTATTTGAATAAAGAGTGATATTACTCTACAAAATCATTTAAATGTGCTTTCTTTCTTTTATAGGAATTTATTGTCTTTGTAAAAATAATGATGTCGATAGACATTTGAGACATGCTTTAAGATACATAATTTGAGTCAAAAATTTGAATATGTGTAGGACTATCAATTTAATTATATTTCTAGTATAGTTTAGGCATGAAGATTCTGGAAGAGAAGACAGAATCATTGAGAAATCATTGAGAACTAAATAATGTGTTATAGAAGATAATTTACTGTAAAGCAGATAAAGAAATAATATGGTCCTGAGAAGTTCTGAATATAAGGAACCACATCCTCTGGATATAAATGGTGGAAAATTTTGAATCGCTGCAGTTAAGTTTCAAATACTATTCCTCAAGTGTCATCCTTTGAAGTAAATAGCTAAACCTCAGCAGCATCCAATATTAGATAAAAATAAATATCTACTAGAAAGTTATTGCATATGAATATAAGAACAGATCACAGTTTAAATGTTGTTGAAATGGTGAATACTAAAATATTAAAAATAAGCTACTCTAAGAAGCTACTCCCATCATTTAATTTTATTACATTAGACAACATTAATTTTGTATTGTTTAATAAGGAGAATTGCCCAGCCCTTATCTTACTTGTTTATCCACTCATTTATTTGCATTCATTGTAAGATTCCCTTACTGTGTAATTTTACATCTATAACAATGCTATACCTAGATGAGAATCAGGTGTCAGAACACAGAAAGCTGAACTGTACTGCAATCTAGATGCTTAGGCTGTGTGAGGATCCATTGTCCGAGCATAAAACAAATCTTAAATAAAATGCAGGGAGAATGTAAATGGCCTATAAGAAGTTGCAGTCATACATGATATGTATCAGAAGAAAGAACAGCAGGGTTGAAATGTGCTTTTTGCCTGAGTCAGCATAATATTGTGTATTTTGACCAAAATAATCCCCTAATTGCCGTCCCTGATTTCTTTTATTTTTTCCCATTTCTGTGGGTATATGCCCACACAGAAAGACATGCTGTTTTAATTGCTATAGTGACATTCTAGAAAATACATGAATTCAGACAACTTGGATACTCAACTTGAGTTTGCTAAGAGAGAACAAAGGTGAAGGAGAAGTCTCATACCATAAGATGTCTCACAACATGGACTGGGAACCATCAGGTCACATCACCCAGACTTTACAGCCTCAGGTATCTGATGGAAGCAAGCCAACAATCTGGAACTCTGAATTAAACTCTTAGTTGTAAGTAAGTTTGAGTGACAATAACTCATGACCAGAAAGTAGAATTTCCATATTCTTCCATTTCCATTGCTATTTCACTGTGTACCTCTGAGTAGGTCACTCAGCTAGATTTCTATTCTATCTCATAGGTTTGTGATTTCTAGTTTTTCCTGCACACTCTCCATTTCCAACAAGTCACTTTGTACTCTCAGTTGTTCCTACACTTTACATTTGGAGAAAGCAGGCCGTCTACACTGAATAAGTACAAAGAGGCAGCAATGGTGGGTGATTAGATCATATGGAGAAGACAGGATGTCCTAATTCACATGAAAAAATAGTTCTGATATAAAAGTCAACTAAAAAAGCATTAATTATAAGCATAGAAATAATTGATCACATCATAAGAGTTTAGTTGAGAGAATGGGGTATGTCAAATAAATCAGAATGCCACTTTTTTCACTCATTCATTTAGCATATAATTTACTTAATTTGTGTGTATGTGTGTGTGTTAGCCTCTGTTATCCTTGGGAATATTTCATTAAATAAAAGAAGGATTTCTTTTTTTTTTTAAAGATTTATTTTTTATTTATACATACAAGCTGGGGTAGAGGCCAGAGGCATGGGGTGGCGAGAGGGTTCACCAGAGACAGAGCGGGGAGCAGAACAGGCAGATCAGAAATACACTGCAGAGGGGAGAAGCAGGCAAGGCAGGAGAGGTCTGCCCCCATGTGGGATTCTCCCTGGCTGGGCGTTGAACTCGCGTTGCCGCTGCTGACGGCTCCACAGCGCAGCGCTTAACTGCTGCGCCACCAGGGAGGCTCCCAAAACAAGGATTTCTGATCTCACATTTCTGTCACATTTCCCTCAAGAAGAAGGAGATAGAAAATAATAAACATAATTTAAAAAGCAAATTAGTTTGTTATATGAAAATACAGGATAAAGTAAAGGGAGTCAAGATTAGCAGGGTTTGAGGAGGTGTTCATTCTGCCATGTTGAATATTAAGATTAGGATGATATCATTGAGAAAACGACATTTGAGTAGAAAATCAAAGTTAAAGATTTAGAGAATGGAGGAAGAATGTTCTAAGCAGAAAAATCAGCTAGAGTAAATAATTTAGGATGAGAGTCTGTTCTTCATGATTAGGAAAAGTAAGGATATCTTATAGCTGCACTACAGGGAAAATAGGAGATAAATTCCAAGAGAAAACTAGATTCAGATATTGGAGTTGGGGCCACTTAATACTTTTAAAGAAGGTTGGCGTTTAGTATGCATAAAAATGAAAGCCACTGCATGGTTTTGAGGAAAGGAATGATCTCATTTGTCTCAAACAGTAAAGCATTACTCTGACTGCTGTATTAAGAATAGACTGTCCTAAGACAAAAGTGGAAGCCAATTACGAGGATAACACGATAATTAAAATGACAGATGATGATACCAAAATGGTGGTAGCAGTGGGAATGAAGAAAGTAGATAGAGAACATAATATACTGATAGAATGAATGTAGGGCATAAGGACATAAGTTGAGGATTAATATAGGCATTTTTTTCCCTGAACAATCACTTGTATGGCATCCCCCTCAATTGATATGTGGAAGGTTGTAGGTGGAACACTGATGGTTATTTTAGGACATAATGATTTTGATATATACAGTAAATGGACAAGATGACATTAAAGTGAATAGCAAATGACAGAGATAGTAGTATTTGGAAGAAAGAACTGGGTTAGAGATTTAAGTTTGTGACCTGTTGCCGTGGGTTATATTTGAATCCACGTGATTGGATTCACTGAAGATGTAAACACAGTGAACAAAAGACCAAAGATAAGGCTGTGGAGTTTTCCAACGTGAAGAGGATGGGTAGAAGAAAACACTGCAACATTGAGAAAGCAAAGCCACTGAAGAAGAAGATGAAAAGCAAGGGAGTAGGTAGTAAGAAATGTAAATTTGGTCAAAGTAAGGGACATGACAAGGGTGTGAAGGCAGTGATAGAAGAGTTAGGGGGCTGTGATAGATAGAGATAATTAAGGCAATTGGTTTACTATATGGGCCATTATCTATTGATAAGGTCACTGGCACACAGACCATCTCATACAGTTCTCTCCCCCAACTGTCTAAATACTATTTCCTTTCACTCATACATTTATCCTAGTTAATTCCTACTTTTTTTTATCTCAGTTCAAATATCAATTTACATAGTAAAACTTTTTTGACCTCCTAGGATATGCCTGGATCCCTTATCATAACCCCTCAGAGAACCATGTTCCTATCATAGAGCACTTCAATTGGGGTGAATTATTTTTATTTTTTAGATTTTTAAAAATTTATTTATAAAGAAAAAGGAACTCTTCTACACTGCTGGTAGGAATGCAAACTGGTCCAACCACTATGGAAAGCTGTATGGCAGTTCCTCAAACTGCTAAAAATGGAACTTCCATATGACCCAGCAATACCACTTTTGGGAATCTACCCAAAGGACACAAAAACACTAATCCGAAAGGATACATGCACCCGTATGTTCATTGCGGCACTGTTCACAATAGCAAAGGTATGGAAGCAACCCAGATGTCCAAAAATAGATGACTGGATCAAGAAGATGTGGTACATATACGCAACATAATACTATTCAGCATGGAAAGAAGATAAACACATGCAATTTGCAGCGACATGGATGGAATTAGAGGGGATCATACTCAGTGAAATAAGCCAGAAAGAAAGAGAAAAATATCGAATGGTTTCACTTATAACAGGACTATAAGGACACTAAATAGGAGCGAGACACTCAGTGGGTTGGGGGGGGAGGGGCAGGGAGGGTCAGGGCACAAAATGGAGTAGAAAAGAACACCAGGGACCATGGAGATGGATCACGGGTGAATTGGTGGTGGGTTACCCAAGGGGAATATAAAATGTAAAAGATATAAATAACAATAAAAAATTAAAATAAACAAAAACAAAAACAAACAAAAAACGTATTTATGTATGCAAGAGCTGGGGTGTAGGACAGAAGTGTTGGGGGTGGGTGGTGAGAGGATTCACCAGAGACAGAGTGGGGAGCAGAACAGACAGACTGAAGTACACTGCTGAGGGAAGCAGCGGGTGAGGCAGGAGAGATCTGCTGTGCCATGTGGGAAGCTCCCTGGCCAGGGGTAAAGCTTGTGCTGCAGTGGCTCTGAATAGCTTCATAGTGCTGAGACTTAACCCCTTGCACCACCAGGGAGGTCCTGGGATGAATTATTAATGCAATTATTTTCCATATCACATTAAACTAATTTCTCCAGAAACAGGCACTTTGATGTCTCTTGTGCAATAGCTTGTTTCCAGTATTATGAATGGAACATAATAAAGTTCCATTAATATTTGTTGAGTGGTCTTACATAAGTTGACTGATTTTTCTGGTTATTGTTTTCTTTTTTCCTTTTCCACAAGGGATATTACCCATTATATAGAAGTTATTAAGATATTTTTTTTTAATAGTGAAATTGTCGTGTTTATTCTGTGAACCTAATACAGTGCCTTTTATTCTCTTTTGCTTATTCTCTTAGATTTTCAGTTAGACTTTGATTCTAAGTTCTTGGTTTCTCAACAATGATTCCTTCATTGTTGGCTTTATCGATTCCTTTATTAGATGGCTCAATGGAAGGGCAAAGTAAGCAGGGCCTTAGTTGCCATGCCTCAGGCCATTCCCTCCCCACTTTACTGTATTCTTTGACAAGAGACCAATGCTATACAAAATGCTCTTATAAATTAGGGATAAGCTACCATGTATTTCTAAAGAGGTGTCTGCTGTAGCCAATAGAACATTAGATTAGGAATTTCAAGATGTGAGGTAAACTAGCTCTAAGTCCTTGCAGGAATCATTTTACCCCTTTAGGTAAAGTCTTATTCGAACCTTTCAAGAGGACATAAAGCAGATGAAGTGCCCTGTAGTTTTAAGAAAAAATTCAAGGAGTCTTTTGTTATGCACAAATCACATTTCTTCTGTATTCTTTCTTAAATAGCTGCATATTTTTCTGATTGAACTTACCTCACTATGTGTCTTAAATGCCTGGATTTTATATTAAAATGTTATTTCTTTTTAGCATAAGAAACATGTCTTCTTCCAGGCATTTGGCACAATTAGGTACTGAAATTTTTTTATTACCTCAATGAAGACTTCCATCCAGTTCTCATTTATGCTTGTACATTTTAGGGCACATATTTTCAGAGAACTCCCTTGCGTGGAGGCTATTGCCTTAGGTGTAAGTTAGACACATTTGGGGATTCCAACTGGGAGCTGTTAGCTCTCATTCATTAGTCCTTCTTTGAGCATGATAAAGTTATATTGAATAGGTGTCTTGACATGCTAATTTGGGAAACAAATGTAAATCTAAAATGCAAAAATATAGAGCACATTTTGCATTTACAGCCTTGTCTTTTGGAATCACGGATGCCCTTAAAGTCAAATTTCATAATATTTCACATATAGTAGAGTGACATGGAAAATGTTAATTTCAGATTGTGAGAATTCCAATTATTGAAGCTATCCACCAATAACTACACTGAAGTAATGTCAAAGAATCCCAAGAGTGTGCCAGTGAAAAAAGAGTTTATTATGGAAAAACTAATGGACCGTTTTCTGTAGCTGCTCCTGCTGGTGCTGCTATGATGGGTAACATACAGCAAGTGAAATATCCTCCTCACATGTTAACCCACACATTTTTACCGCAGGGAAATCGAATGGGATCCATCTCTGTTAAATATGTTTGGTTGCTTTGGGGCATTTTCTCTCCCTTTTTTTGCTTTTCTCTGTCACTGTTTTAATTTTAATAAAAAAAATGTGTAGTGATAATCTAAAAAAATTCAATTGTATCATTTTTCATAAATAACTTTATGTTAGGAGTCAAGTTAAGTGACTCTCTTGTGACCTACATCTTGTAATGATCCAAAGGTCATTACAGTTTTTCCTGAAGGATGTGAGGCTAATGAATCCATTGCTTACCTTGGTAGACGCAGCCCTGTTTTAATGGTGCAAGCTGGGTGTGCACTACTTTTTATTTATCCAAACAAAGGTGTTTGGTGATGGCCAAATTTTGTTGCATGCATTGCAAGTTATACAAAAGTTTACAATTTTACATGTATTCTCCATTAGCTGTACTTTCATGTTAAGAAAATATTCTTTTCAGGTTAGTCTTAATTATTTCAGGATAATAAAGAGTTAAAAAATCTGAAATTGCCTAGACCCTGAAAAGAAAATCACAATGAACATTATTTTTCTAAACTTACTGCACAATTCTTTGCAGATGTGTAGGGGGAAATGTATCACAATGGAAAGCATTGCCATTTGTAATTCTCCAGAGCATGAATTGGAACATCAATTTGCTGAAGCTATTTCTGTTCCATTCTGTGCTTGCTTCATGGACTGTTCCAGATCCTTAAAGAGCAATCAATGAGTCTACTTTAACCTATTAGATTATGGGTCCCTTTTTGTAAAGGAAAAATTACTTTTTAAAGATATATGTTTTCTTTGAGGAAAAGGGAGAATTCATCATTTCTACTTCCAATTTACTTCACTGACAACTGTAATTCCAGTCTTTACCCTTGCGGGTTAGCAGCTGATTAGACTAATACAATGCGTGAAACCCATAAAACTTATTGCTGATTTATTTTTAACCCAGTCTCCAGTGGAGAACTTTGACACTTGCCCCAAATGTGTTAGAACTAAAATATTTGTTCTAGAATATCATTCAAAATCAAGATTGATGAGTGTGTTATTTCTAACTTATTATCCTGAAGAATTTTAATTGGTGGAAATTATTTCACTCTCAAGTTCAACCAATACAGAACACAGGAGTCATTTGGTTTTGCAGTGTTGATTATATACTTTTACGGCAGTTCTTTCATGATTGTTTCTGGGTTCAATTCCACAAAAATTTTACTTGTGGTGTGTTTCCTTGGTTTAATTCCCCTTTCTGTCTCCATAGATCACAGTGTTTGACAGAACAACACAAAAGGGAAAGCCTTACTACCAGATTTTTTTTACTTGAACTACAGATTAAGTCAAGTTCAAATTGAAAATTCCTTAATCAAAGTTGTCAGCTTACATGTGGTCACTAGGTTTAATGAAGTCAATTGCATGTATAAGAAATGTTGCAAAGAACAACTTTAGGTTCCCATTACATTCTGGAAAACACTTTGGATCACAGGCAATTCTCATTTCTTTCAGGAAAGTGCAAATAATAGGAACTACTTTGCTTTAGTGAGTGCTAATTATAGCTCTGTTTTGCTAAGTGTTTCAATTCAAAATGGGATTTGAGGGAGTGCAGTTATTTACATTTTACAGTAGTTCAGAGAGAGAAGGCATATTTGCCCCACATCATACACCATTTAAGTTGCTTAAAGTAGAAAAAGATATGGGGTCCATCTCCTTTCTAGGTTGATATTCCTAATCATTCTGCAATACTACTTATCACATATGTGATTGCAATGCCTTCATCTAATGATAAATAACCATAAATTCAAGAAGATTTCAAAGTTATAACTTTATATAAGTCTGTGATAAATCCCCTCCAAGGGTTTCTCTGAATATAGTCAGCCACAACAGAGCATCACACTAAGTTGCCTGTATCACATACAAGTACATTTGGCCAGAAGCTGTTGTTTGTGTTCTCAATATTCACATCCCTTTGAAATTACTCTTCAGAAATCTCTGTGAGTCAAAGCTAATAAGCTAAACCTTAGAATATAAATCTAAATGGTCTTGAAGAACTATCAAATGACTAACTCTAATGTGTAATTTTATGATCAAAAAATTTTAGGAAAAAGTATAACATGTAAATGATAATTTAAATGAAAGTGAGATAATGCCAGTTTGGGATTGACTTGTGTCTTCCAAAATCTTATGGTTAAATCCTAACTCCCATTATATCCAAATGTGACCTTATTTGGAGATAAGAGTCTTTATAGAAGTAGTTAAATTAAAATGAGATCATTAAGAGGGACCCTAATCCAAGATGCCTCTTTTTCAAATTAAAAGGAGAAATTTGGTGATACATCGAGAAAATACCACATATACATGAAGATGGTGATTTACAAAGAGAGTGATATGGATTAGATTCTTCTCTTATAATCTGGAAAAGCAATCGGTATTGCCAGCACCTTGAATTCGAACTTCAAACTTGCAGAACTGTGAGTCTATATATTTCAAACAGTTTGCAGTACTTTGTTAGAGCAGCCCAAACAAAGTAATCCAATGTCTATAATAACAACCGTTATTTCATTAACTGTTTTTTTGTGTGTGTTCCTTATTTTGGTTGAATCTGTCAAATTTAACAATACAAATTTAACAAACTCACTTTTTACTGAGTACAATGAGTAAGTCTGTTGTTTATAATGCTATACAAATTGTATTTTAAATGATGTGTTAAAGTTGGAAAAATATGGAAAACAGGAATAGAAGTCACAGTTTTAGCCTAGGTCTGTTTCTGACTCTTTATTATCATTGAAAGTGTAAAATTGCAGAATGAGAACTATTTTATGTTTAGAAGCCAATTGCTTTCCTTTTATAGTTGTTCAGAATACATATTTTTGGGAAGGTCACTTCAGCATTAGTTTGAGATGATGCAAATGTCACTGGAATTCTCCACATTTTGCTTCCCAAACATGTTTTCTTCCATTTAACTGTGAATCCACCTTTTTCATCTTCTTTAGAAATAAACCATTCTCTTCCCTATGACTGAGCCACCACATTTAAAAGTATATTACATTTAATGTCTAAAATAAGTAACCCTAAAAATTTGTGTCTATGTTAACTTTATAAAACTGATGAATATAAAATTTAAATAATATTAAATACACAAAGGATTTTAATTTGATGCTACTAAATTTTCCAAAGTATAACATTAGTCAGATTATATTTATATTTATTATCAATATTTTTTCTTAATCAGATGATATATCAGTGAATCATTCAGATTAATTTGAAAAATCTTTGTCAATGCTAATTCTGATGCTAGACCCCAAATTTTAATTCTTGTTTTTGAAATATTAACATATTCTCTTTTCATCATTTTTAAGAAGCAGTACTCAAATAAATTCTGTCATATCAATGCATATTTATAAATTAACCAGAATAATAAAGTATATGGTGGAAATTGCAAATGAAATTGAAGATAACAACTTTCATTCTAACAGAAAAGAGTTGTAGAATAAGCTGAATCTAAGTTAAATTTAAAAAAAAATGTGTCTCTGTTTGCGTGTGTGTGTATGCATGTGTGCAACTGCTAAAAGAACTGAACCAAACACAAAAGTCATGGTGAATACATTTTAAGTGAAGATAAGTTTACTTGTCTGATTAGAACCATAGATTTGAAATTGATGCAACTTCAATTACATTAGTTTACCTGTGTGAGAAGAGATTACTCGAAAGCTAGTAATGAAGATGTGTTACAGAGTGTAATATCCATAAAATAGGAGAGATCCCATGTTCTTTGCCCCACCTAATGAAGGGTAAAGCTGAGCAGCCTAGGGGAAACTAGAGAGGACTTGACAAAGGCAGGGAAGACTTGGAGTCACATGGAGCAGAGAAAAATGAAGAAGGCCGGCTTGCTACTTGGCTTTGTATTGTGCCTGAGACCGAGGGTCATGGAAGTAGACATGTAGAGTTGCAACATGTAGAGACACTTGGAAGTGACGGGGTGGGAGACTGTAGGGAAGCTGACAATGGCAGGTGTTACCTTGATTTATGCTCTGCTTTTGTTCCTTTTGTCCCAAATTTGCCTGGCCTCTTCTGTCCTGTTCCTATGGTTCCTTGCCAGAAGTACCTTAGCCTTGGGCAAGCTTCTGAGCCTTAGTGGCCCCATTTTAGACCAATCCTGTTTGGCTGGGCATTTGCCCATGAGCAGATGGGTAACTTTGGGTATTTTACTGGGAAACTATACTCTTTCTTCTCTTCTCTTTCTATGTACACTAGTCTATTAAATTACTTTCACACTAAGTTTGCTTTTTCTTTATGCAAAAGATGATAGAACCCACTTAGAGGTTTGGGGGAATCCCAGGATCCCCCTCAGTCCCATAACAGATTTTCCTAGGCTCAGGAATGATAGGGGACTTATTACAGAGGATGTAGAGGATGTTAACCAGTCTTCCCATGCTAGTTGGACAATTTAGTTATTCACTGCATTCCACGTCCTCACCTTGTATTATTTTTATATCATGTATCACTATTATTAGACTGTTATTATATCATTTGTCTAAATTGCTTTACTAAAATGATTAAGTTGTTAATGGTCTATCTCCCCAAGCAAAATGCCCTATTCCAAGACACAGCCTGTTTTGCTTACTGATACTGTCTTGGTGTTTAGAACCACACTTAGTACAGAAAAAAACAAATGTAAAATAAATAATGTAAGAAATAAAAATGTATTGATTAGATGAATGAGTCACTGACCTTGAACAATTGTTTAATGTAGCTCTAACTCACTTTCCTTATAAGGATATGGAAGTTATAATGATATTAAAAACAATGATACCTGCACAGTAGTATTAAGAGAATTACATACAGCTGCACCTAACACTGTGCTTTGCATATATAAAGTACTCAGTGATTTAGGTATTATTTTTCTTATTGCAGATTGTTGAATTAAAACCAACATAAGAAAGCCATTATAACAGGAATCTTAAAGATTTATTTTAGGATGCCAATTATTTCTAATTTGTCCAATAAAAAAAGTGAGAAATTCAGGAGTATAATAATTACATAGTCCTGACACTCATAAAGAAAAACATGAAGTTAGGCTATACTATAAAAATAGCAAACACAAAAGTGATGTATAAATTTTGAATTACAAATACCAAAGGATTAGGAAAAAGAAAAATCACTGTGAGAATAAGAGATAGGAAAGTGTTAAGGGAAAACATATGGGAGAAATGAAGATTTGAAGTTGTAGCTGTAATCTGAATTCACAGAGGAGAAGCACATTCACGGGAGAGGAAAAAGGCAAATAACAGGAGTGAGTTGTAATGACTATGTTATGCCCATGTAATAAAGGTGAGGAGGGCCATTGATGAAATTTTCCTAAGTGGGTTCTGTCATGTCTACAACCTCAACAATGGGAGTGTTGTTAATTGTACTTTTTTTCTTTTGGTATGGTGCTACCACATTCTAATGGCTGAATTTGTAAGCTCGAGCTCAATTATGGGGAAAATAAAACACATTTGCAGTTTGGGAACTCCCAAAATGAGATTTCCATTTTCTCATCAGCCACTTCTGAAAACTTCAGAATTGAGAATTCCCTGTATAAACTTTGCTTTCCTTGTGGGCAATTCTACTTTGGACACATTTTTGTTTGTATAATCTCCAAAACAGTTAGATTTTGTAGGTGAGTCCTGTAGAAGTGTTGAGAGCAACAGTTCCTTGTTCTATGTTAACACTAGTGCCAGAGCTATCAATAGGTATTATATGAAAACATTTATCCTAGTCAAAGGTATTTTTGAAATGTAAGTTAAAACACAAACAACATTCTTTACCCAGGACTCCTCAATCCTCTACTATGTACACTGTGAATATGGAAGAAATATTTATAGTTGCAGTTGTTTCCCAGACATTTTTGACCAAGAAATAATTTATCATAAAGCACTTGGAGTACACTGACTTAATTGTTTATCTGAAACTTTCCAGTTCCTTTTTCCTCTAACAAAACAGTATACTCCATCTGTATATTATATAAAATACGAATGCATATATAAATACAGATGCAATTATATAAGCATATAATGATATATAAAAAATCACTAGATATTTAATAATATATGCATTATTTCCACATTCCTTCCCTTCTTTTGTTCTTCCACTTCTTCCCAGTCTCTCCCCTTCTTCCCCGCTCCCTGCCTCCCTTCCTTTCCTTTTTCTCTTTTTCCTTCCTTGATATATCCCCTCTAATGAGGATATTGACTTAATGGACTTTTTCAGTTATTTAAAATAAAAATCTTGTACCAGTGAATTAGATTTCAATTACTAATTATATAGAATTTTAAGAATTACAAAATGATCCTTGAGAAACTTCAGTAACAGAATCTATGGAAAATGGATACCTCACTAAATTCACTCATTTCCAGCTTGCAAGTACTAGAATTTTAGGGTCCTGAATTCCTTTGAAAACATAGGCACATTTCCAGTGCTGGATGCATCAATTTCTCAGTAAAACAGGGACATTGAATATGCATATGCTTTTAACTCTAACACTGAGCATGGTGTGATTGTCTCACGGCTCTTTCATCAGATCTGGACTGCAGTAGATTTCATCACGGGGATTCATGAGGAGGGCATATGTCCTTAGCAAAGACATGTAGGATGACTGCATTACCTCACCAACCACCCACCTTCATTTATGTTCTGGAAAAAGTCAAGCTTTACCAAATGTTTCCAATTTTTATTCTGCTTTAGTCTCATACAGATCCTTCCCAGGAATGCTCTTATCTCATCCACCATGACTTTTTTGTCTCCCCACTTTGTTCTTCAACCCTTTACTGAAATTGCACAATCATCTCCTCCCTGACCAAGTCCATTCCGGATCTATGCTTCCCTCTTTAAACCCCTCACCCCTTCTCCTGTTTTGTAGCAGTTTCTTCATTGCCCAGAGACTGTCACCTTGTTTCATATTGACTCTTTTTCTCCTGTTTTTGATTTACAGCCTTCATCTAGTTCACAAAGATTTTCTGGGACATATTTCCCCCCACCCTACATTTTTTAAGCTACTACAAAGAAATATGACATTACCGATTTGAATGATTCAGATTTTTTTTTAATAAAATCATTCCTTTTGTGAAACTTACCTTTCCAAATTCCAAGATAAATGGACCACTTGGAATTCTGCATTCCTATGGTCTGGAATTCTCCATATCTAGTGAAGAAGAAGGACACTGGAACTCTGAAGTACAGACTGTGACAGCCTTCTCTGTATTGTGACAAAACTTTAATCACTGTTCATGTGACATCTTCTCCAAGAAGCTCTCACTCTGAACAAGCCCTGTGCCCCTGCTCCCACTGTTTTCCCCAGAAATAAAAAGAAAGAACACCCTCTTCCACAAATGGACAGCTACTTCAGATAGAGTTATTTAGACTAAAGTCACAGGATGACTGAAAATGCCTATTTCACAAGCATAAAATACTCTTAGTGATTGAGATATAAAAGAGTCAGCTTTAAGTGTTTCATTAAAATCACTGCAAATACTATGCATAACAATTTACACAGAACTCATGAAGCTGCTTGTTTAATAAATGAGGTTCATCTATAGTAAATGGCTTGGTGCAACCAAAGTGGCTCTAATCAAATTGGGGACAGATGAGTTCTGTAGATGTAGCTTATTTCATTAATTTACTACTGTTTAGGGTTCACAGTCAATGGCCAATTGATATTATTTGTGACAACACTAAATAAAATAAGTAAAGGAAAATAAGTTGTGTGATATATTGCAGAGATAAATCACACCCCGGCATATGGGGAGATGAAACCCTCCAGCAGAAGCACTTAGCACACTTCATTTGATTCCCATTCGTCAGCCTCAGTGCCGGTGGCTCAAAAAGAATGCAAAGGTAAATGAACACCAAAATATGATTTACAGCACTGGAGAACAGTCCTACCCAAATAAATCAAGGTTCCACTTCATTTCAGGCATCGGTTTATTCATAATACAGGGCTTTTACAATCAAGCCCCGCCATTGTAAACAAACCCTAACAAAACACACACCTGCACTAGGAGATAGGCATGATATTGTGTGTGCCTAGAGAACTAAAGAGGTTTAAAAATAACTGCAGCTATTGGTGGATTGAAAAGGGAAGCGGGCAGCACATTTTAAAAGACCTGGCTAGTTTGAGCAATAATGTAGTGTTCTGCTCATATTGTTAGAACAGAAAAAGGCACATCGACTTTCAGAATATGCCGATTTAAAATGTTTACCCAGACTGTGTTATAGAAGTAACTTTGTTAAAACTCCTGGAAAAACTACAGTGAAGGTTCATTCTGGACAATTTTAAGAACTGAACTTGGACTGAGATTAAAGGGGAAACAGAGGTATAAGTGACATAATTGAACGTATTAAGTGGGGTCACCCATAAAATGATATAATTGAATGTTTATTTTAAGCTAAATAGATTAGAAGTATTATCTCCCTACTGGAAAACTTGTCATCTGATGCAAATTAGAGATAATAAAAGATGAAGCTAACGGGTCTGTCATAAATATATTTCTTTTTAGTAAATATAAGTGGTTGCGTGTTTATTTCTTTTTATTAGTAATAGTCTTTAAGACTGGAAATACTCAATTGAAAGCAAACAAAAAGAAAAGCTTAAGATGATAGGGTTCTAGAAGGGACCTCATAGATCATTAAAAAGGCCAGTTACCAAATCCCACAATAAAAAGAGACAGCAGGAGGTTCAGCGCGTAAGTTAGCCAAGGTCACACCATGTGTTAATAACAGAGCCTGGCTACAACCTTTGGTTTCCGTTTCCACATTAGGTGAATTATTTTAGGTACACCGGATCAAGGACTGATCACAGAGGATTTTCAATTTTTTAGAAAAGATTCGGCATGTATATATTGCAATTTAGGCATTTATGCTACGCAGAGCAAATAGACATTTTCCATGTTCTACATAACCTGTGTGTGAAAACAGGTATGTGTGGGCATCATGTAATTTTTTTATACATAGGTGTGTATTAGGGATTCTTTTTGGGTGTTCTGTTTTTCTTGTAAACCAATTGCAATGTTTTATTTGCCTTCATTATGTTCAGTTTTCCCAAGAAGCATTTAGCGTGGTTTCCAAGGTAGAATTTGCCTTGTTAAGATTATTTTAAGCACTGTTGCACTTAAGTGGCATTTGCTTTCCTTCCTTCTTAATTGTGTCCCGAGAAAGAGACACCGGACTGATTGGTGGGCTACTTAGTGCCAAGTCCCCAAAGGTTATGCATAGACTATCTCTAACAAGCTGCAAAGCAACTGCCTGGAGAAGCATTGAAAGTTAAGTACAGAGTGTTTTATAGAGAACATCTCACCTAAAAGATAATGGACATGTTTTTTTCTCCAATATTTGTACTGCAGATACTGCTTTTATTATTGAAAGTTAATATTTTATCCCTAGTTGCAAGAGTATTACAAATTTCCAAACTTACACAACCATGCTGCCTGAAGTTAAGATTGTACACTGCTGGGGATTAAATAGGTCTTTGCCTAAGAGTAGCATTCTCCATAGAAAACAAGTTTTCAAAAGGAAAGCAGAAACAGTTGGGTTTTCATTCTATTACCATTGAAATTGCACTTCTTTTTGTTAATGATTGAATAAATCAGAATTTCAGTGGTGTATTCTCAGCATTTTCTCCTATTTATTCCATCTGTTATGGGAAAACACCGGCATCTTGAGAAATAGCCCACTTTATAGTCAAAAAGTATAGTCTGCAAATTTAAGCTGTTTATTGTGGGATAAAAATAACCATAAAACAAACAAGCTCTCCTTGAATATGTGTGCCTCTGGTTGGAGAGCTCTTCCATACCCTTGAACGGTTTTGGCTATAAAACCCCCTGAAAAACAATTTCTCACAGTCCGAGCTCACATGTAGGAAGCTGTTTCTCTCATTCTGATTAGCTTGACTACAGGTTTGCCTAGGGATTAAATAAATAGCTCACTTCCAAAACCCCTTTTGTACTCCTGTCTTTTGTAGCTTTTAGTTCTAGTCCTTGACACTCAGGCAGTGGAGGGGCTATGGAGGTGATTGGGGAGAGAAAGGAGAATCTAGGAGTAAGAAGGGGGTTACTTGGCAGGAACTAAGCATGAAGAAATAACCCCCCAAAACCTAAAGGCTTCCTGTGGTACTGCTGGGAAATAAGATTCTGGTCCACTCCTCCTGGCTCATGTTTTCCCTAGCTGTTACAAACCATTTATATTTATAACACCTTTAATGAAAGTGACCTATCAAAAGGGTTCTTATCTAGACTGGGTGAACCAAAGAAAAAAAAGGAACTTGGAATTATCGTGGTTTAAATGGGCAGAATAAGGAAAATAAGTGTAAGTTTTCAAAGGAAATAAGTTATTCAAAAAAGCCTTTTTTTTAAAAAAAAAAGCTCTTTTAAGCAAAATAATATAGTGCATGAGAATAAGACTAATTGAGTACTCTTTCTGACTATAATAGATTCCACAAATATACATCAACCTCAAGCCACCACAGGCTTCTCTTCTAGCTTCAACATTCAAAAGCTATTGCTATAAATACCTGTGCTGCTAAGTTTACATTTTTGTAACTAAACAAATTCCATTGACCTATGTTAAATATTTCCCCCAAATTTATAATCATTAAATACGTTAGTATTTTGAATGACAAAGAGGCTGGCACAACAAAGTATTTTCTTATTTTTATCTGATACTAAAGCTTGAGGGGGATTTCTAAGTTTTCCTTCCAAGCATGTTTGTAGATTATTTCCTTGTTTGGCAAGGGAATGGAATTTACCATCACTTGGGAAAATTCTGAAGTCAAGCTGTGAAATTGAACAAAATTTTCATCAGCAAAAATTGAGTTTGAAAAACATGTGTTTCCCCTTTGGTAACAGGAGGATGCGAGGTAGATAGGAAGCAGGATTGGAGAGTTCAAGCCTTCATTATTCTTTCCTGTGTGACTCCTCGGCAGCGAGGAAAAGAAAGGAGAGGAATGCCAGCTGCAATGCCCAAAGCAAAATCTTTATGAGAGTGAGTGATAGAACTCAGAGAAGCAAACCAGGTGTCCATCCCCTTGATCTTAACACACAACATTTGTATACACAACAGAAAGGAAAGACAAGCCAAGAAAGGACAGCTCACTGGGGGAAAGGGAGAAAGCAAGAAGAGTGAAGAATCTCAGGAGGCTGCTGAGCCTCGTGTTGTGGTCATATAGATGTGTGGAATAGTAAGTTTAGGATCATATTTTCATCAAGGAAATAGCATAATTGATTCTCCCAAGTCACATAAGCCCAACTCAAAGCATGACTTTTCAGGGATAACAATAGCTTACATTTTTACAGCCCTAAATATTATCTCATTTGATGGTATCTGATCCATACAACAAATCTGTAAGATAGGTTACAACTCCTAGAGAAGAACTTAATGCTCAGAGAAGTTAAATCACTTTCCCACGGACCAGAATTAGACTTGGCAGTCTGTCTCTATAATTTTTTGTATGCCACTGAACCAAGCAGATTTACACTTTAGAGTAAAATGTCACAGTCCCATCATTCTCAAGAAAGATAAATAAGAAAGAGTTATCTAGCTTGCAATCAAGGAAACACCTTTTGTAAGACTGATGCTGTGAGCTTAAATTTATATAGAGATAATTAGGACGAGTGCTCTTTGGGGCTCTCATCGCCGCAGGGGTAAGTTCAGTGGTCCTTGTTATAAAATACAGTAATGTCATGTCCTACTTTGCAAATATATTTATGATTATTCTTTTATTCCCAGACACTGGCATTTTACGGTAGATCTTAAACTCTTATGTGAAAGAGAAAAATCAACACTCTCACTATCATTATTACTATCAAAAACATTTAGTGAGACCCAATCTGTGCACCTGTTGTTGTTTTGAAAAGTGGGTTACCAGACGTGGTTCTTATCCACTGGGATCTAAAAGACAAAGAAAGGCAACCTAAAGGACATACAGACAACTAAACAAGCAATGAGACTTGTACACAGGCACATATGTGCTAGCTCCTATTTGCATATGGAAATGTCGACTTTGTAGATTCAAGTTAATGATGTTTTGCTTTTGTCAATCCATTATGAGTTGTCAGCTATTAAAATCTGGCCCCAAGTGGTGTCTCAGCGCAGCGACTTGCCTGATCCTGCTGTTCTGTTGTGTAGGTTAAGATCTCAAAGCTCCTATTGAGCTTCAGGGAATTCTTAGCTGGTAAAGACTGTGCATTCAGGGTCACTGATGTTTTAAGAAACAGCTCAGCCAAACATCAATTTTTTTTCATAAAATTTTAAAAAGTTACTTTAACAACTAGTAAACCAAATAATCTGAAGGCCTCATAAATAGAGTTTAAGGAAACTTTGTGAATTGATAATGAAGCTTAAAACAGTTTCAATTTTGAATTCTGATAGAAGACTTTAGATGAAATATAGCTTCCCTGTTTTTAGCGTTCAGTAATCTGAGAAACCTTATCCCTACATTAGTGATATAAATTATGTTTAAATGTGTTATGCTTCCGAGCATCATTTGATCATAAATATAGGTAAAAGTAAGAAAATAAGAAGATTGTGAATCTTCACCTTTGTAGTAACTAATGATTTTTTGACAGGTGCATAGGCAAAAGGAGCAGGTGCTACACACATATATAACTCATTTAACTTTCACAATTGTTACAGGGGATGCAAATAGTTTTAGCCATCCTACTCTCCTGTGGCACACATAAGGAAACTAAATTAATGGACAAAGGACATATTTCCTCTCAGTGAGTAAGAATTCCAGGCAATATTCAAACTGCAATGGATCTGACTCCAGGACCGTCTATTCAATCCCTATGTATCTGTCCAGTCCATACAAAAATTCTAAAAAAGTTTTAATTTTTAAAAATTCTATAAAATGTCCTTATTTTCTACTCCCCCCCCCCAATCAGTGTGCCTCCTGGGGCAGGCGGTGAATATTAAGCACCATAAGTGCAGGGTGCAGTGAACTAGTTTCTCCCACTACTTCAAACCCTCTCATTCTCATCTCTTCCTCCATTTTCATAGACTCTGACATGATTCACACAAGCAAACTGAACTGTGTCTTGTTCAGACCCCACAAGCTGTGGATCAGTTTGCTAATAAATAGTCTGCATGTTAGTTCTTTCCCCAAGTTCTTCATTTGGCATTCTGCAAATTAAGACCTGGATGTTATTTTTCTAAATTATATTATTATTTATTTGTGTACATTTTATATTTATATATTTTTATATATAATATGTTTAATATTTATTTATTATATTGTGCCCATCCCAAATATATCTCTCTGTGGGTGTGTGTGTGTGTGTGTGTGTGTGTGTGTGTGTAGAGATCAATGTTGAGCAATAGATCTGAAACCTTTTTTTTTTAAAACAATGCTTAATATGTGTTTGGGTCAAAAAGAGTTAAGAAATTGTTATTTTCACGAAATTGAGAAACTATAATGATACTTAGTGGTTGCCATGGTTGTGTGTTCTTGGAGACTATGGTATCAGACAAGGTTGAATTCATTATGGCCATTTCTATGGGTATTAATTGGGCAAGCATACTTCAGAAAAGCAACTTCTAACTCCCTGGGTGATCAATATAACAAGCACTATTGTTTTTTTAATTGTAAAATCATATTCCTATTACTGAATTGGTATTACAATCTCTATCACACATTATTTTTCCCATAGTACAATGCAAATTCTGTAGTAAATACTTTACTTTTTTTTTTCTGCTATAGATAATTATTTTTGAGTAAGTGGCTAGCTCATGTTCTAAATTGAAATAAGCCCAGTTATTGGTTCATATCCAATTTATCTTCAGATAGATATCTTTAAAAATAGAATCATAATTAGGATTAATTAAAACAATTTAAGAAGATCTTGTAAGGCTAGCCAGACACTGAAGAGCAGTTGAAATTGAAACCTTTCTCCCTATTCCTTCCTGATCAATGTTTCAATGCCCGTGGGCTTTTTCTGGCAATAACATGTTCTGGTGTCAAGGATTACAAGTGGGCTGCCTTCAAGAGCAATAAATCCATTTAAAAATATGTAAATGTGTTTCACTTACCATTGACCTGGAGGTGAAAAGTTCTATATCAAATTACTAACAGCCAGAGATACCCATTCTCCTATTCTGATACTAATTAAAACGAGCTGAGAAATGAGCTATGTAAGATTGTTCATTTTATATTACAGTGAAAAAGTAAGGAAGATTTACTGTGTTATTCACCACACAAAGCTCAACTGCAAGAAAGCAAGAGGAAGAGAAACGTTGATGTTCTTTCCAAGTAGCGCATGATTTTTCGTATTTATCCCTTTTAAAATTTCTCAACACCATAATCTAAGAATTTGTCATCTTAAGTCAATCCTTTATAAAGAGGCTTCTAACAGGAATCCCTTAGACCTGAAATTTCTTTCATGTCTTTGGACTGCAAGAGCTGCCTCCCTGAATATGGTGTAACACATGCCTCCTGTATGTCCCCAAACTGGCAGTGACCTATCATTGCCCAGAGAACAAAGTGCAAACCTTTTATCCAAATATTTTGATTACCTTGCCGAATATCCACCCCATCATAAATATGACTGCTAAGAGAAGCAAATAAAAATTCTTTATTACTAATAAAATCTTTTCTAGATGTACCGCATCATCATCGTCTACCTTAATTACATTTATTTTCCTGACCTGCTGAAAACTTTGTGAGTCCAGGAAAATCTTTTTCACAGTGCTTTTTACATACACTGGGTACTCAGACAATCTTTTTCTAATTGAATGGGGAATTCTATCTCAGGTTACTGTTTAGATGCTGTTTCACATATCTTACTTTTCATACACAACGGATTTGATGAGTAAATTAACACATTTCAGATATGGTTATCCTGAAAATCTATAGCAATCAGGGTAGTAAAGAGAAACAAAGCTTGAATCCCAACTCTGACTCAATGCCAAGCATATGGCTGAGCAGGTGATACACTATAAAACTCTAGGTGCTTCCCCCACATTGTAGTCACTGAATGATGACCCCCCTCCCCAGGGGCCCTCTCACTTTTACTACTCTTCTAGATTTGAACAAGATCCTTAACATACTCACTTATGAACAGGGTACAGCATGCCTCCTTGAAGGACTACTGAAGATAAAAATCACATTGTTATTCTTTCCCAAAACTGTTTACAATGATGAATTTGGTGATCATCTCACTTGCCCACTGGAACACACACCCCTCATGAATGCAGGGAGCATGTCAATTTTTGCTAGTCAAAATTGTACCTTTTCTTGTTGTTATTTATTAGCCTTCAAAAAAGTATTTGTTAAGGAGTAAATAAAAGGAAAGTATAAATTAACTCCTACAAAGTACCTGGCATATAATTGGGGCTAAATAAATATTGATGCATTCTCTCTTCTCCCTTCTATTGTCTGTCGAAGATGAAAAGATATTTACCTAGGCGCTATCAATGAAGTTTACCACTTTTTTAAACCTATTTATGCATCTTTAGAGTTCTGGGGATATGAAAAGACAGGATTAAATATTTGAAAGATGAAAACAATATGTAAACTATGTCTTCAAAGCTTTGTCTTTGGAATTGATTAGATTTGATTTTGAGGCCATGCTCTTAATAGTGTAACCGAGCCCATCTGAATTCTATTGTAATTAATAACATGTGTAGTCACTACCTATCTTACAGGTTGATGGAAGGATAAATACAAAAATTTGCCACTGTGGGAGAGGTTTGCAAACTGTGACCCAAAGAACTCCAATGCCTTTGAAGCTGATTAAAGAATCATGTCATTAATATTTTAAAAGACTTATATTTCTCCCACTAATGAAAAAAAACAAAGCAAGGCAAACACAACATAAAAACATCAATGACACATATACACTGGTAGAAGTTTTATATTTTTCCTTTCTAATGTTTTCCTTATACCTTTGTTGCATTTTTATTATTTGCCCATATAAAATTCTAGGGTGGTAACTATTGAATCATAAAATAATGTATGTAGTTGCATAAAATCAGATGTATTCATGTTGCAATTTACAGTGCAGTAACTTTAGTGCTTTTGTATGCCTTCTGCCATCTGACCAAATTGAAAGTTGCGAAATACTGCTCTATCAAAATGAACCATATTAATAATTATAATGAAAAATATCTCTTAATGTACAACTAGCTTGGGTAGTATCATCCAAAGAGACAACCCATATACACAAAGACAAATAATTAATAATGCAATTATATCAGATGTCAGTGAACTACAGAGAACAATATCAGAATTTGGCAGAATAAGACAGCATTCTAGGGCAGGAAAGACAAAAAGATACTCTAGGGCAGTGTTCTGCAGGTGGTTATAGCTATGCTCTTTGAATACCAGAAGTATAGAATTATAAAGGAAGGACTTCAATTGAGAAGCATAGTAATAAAAAGAACATGCTCTGAAGATAATCTTATTAAGATATATTTTCATGATGTTGGATTGTTAATTTATAAAGAATCTTTGATACCAAACACAAAAGAAAGCCCACTGGTAAACAGTGTTTCAAATACCACTTCAGGGCCTCCTTGGTAGCATAGGGGTTAAAACTCAGCCCTATCACCTCTAGGACCTGAGTTCCATTCCTCCCACATGTGGGAGTTAACCCACATATGGCACAGCAGACCTCTCCTGTCTTGCCTGCTGCTTCCGTTAACAGTGTATTTAAATAAGTCTGCCTGTTCTGCTCCCCACTCTGTCTCTGGTGAATTCTCTCTCACAACCTCCCCACCCCCACACACATCTCTGGCCTACACCCTAGATCTTCTATGCGAAAATAAAATACTAAAAAATACCACTTCAAAAAATTAAATTATTAAATATTTTTTTCTTTTTAATACATTTAATACTCAAATCATGAGATTTTAAGGCACAATAGTGATAAATGTTACTCTCTTCCCATTTCTAATAATATCTTGAGTTCCTCTGCCGTGCTTTTTGTAGGTTTAACTGACTCCATCCAGAACTCGGCAGTAATCCCTAATTAAATTAGCATACAGTCTTCCCTGGGTAATAGTGATCGATTTAGGAGATAGACAGATGACTCAAGTCAGACTTAATCATGAACAATAAACATTCTGTGCATTTTGAGTCAGTTATTGAGGAAGCAAATTTCTCTATTTTGCTGTCTATAAATCAGGAAGCATGTTTCCTGGAAACTTTGGAACCATAGAAGAGAATGGAGCCAATAATAAAGAAATAAGTCTAAGAGATGGGAAGAAAAAAGTGCAGTCTAACACACCGTTTAAAGATAAGACCAAACCTTTCAGATTTCAAATCTATACCTAGACTACAAAATTCTATTAATTAATAAATTTTCCCTATTTCTCCTTCTCCTTTTTTATGAAGAATCTCATTTCAGCCACCATCTTGAATCACTGGGAATCATTTCGGTCTCTCTTTCAAGGGCTTTTATCTCTATCAGGCTTGCGTCATATTATACTAGTTATTATAGGTTTTGGTGTACATATATATATTTTTTTTCTCCAATTACTCTATAATTATAAGTTTTGCAATGGAAATACCTTTTAACTGTTTTTTTCTCCTTAACAACTTAGCTCCATGTCTCAAAGTAAGTGACCCACTCATAAATCCAGATTAGTGGAAACTCAAATTCATATTTTGAAAGTGAAGATTACTAGTTGCAGTTCTGCTTTTACTATTTACCTGCGCAAGTTTGGATAACCTATCTAACTTCTCTGAGTCTCAGTTTTATCAGTAAAATGGGAATAGTAGAACTGACTTCATAGAATTATTATAAAGTATAGATGCACTAATGTATGTAAAGCACTTACTGTAGTAGGAAGAAATACTGGGGTGAGGCCGGAGAAACGAGTTTCAAAGAATTCACCAGAGACAGAGTGGAGAACTGAAAAGGAGAATTTATTGAAATACCCTTCAAGAGAGCAGGAGCGAGTCAGCCTGGGTCTACCTGCTAAGGACCTGAGACTTTCTCTTACACTCTGTTTTCACATCTTTCTACCTTGAGCTGCACCAGTTATATGTTTGAATGTCTGGTCTCTGGCATTGGCCTTGGCCACAGAAATATGTGGTTTCTTCATTCCAGGAGTTGGGTAAGTTCTTCTGGTGGTGGATCTTATGACTTTGTCCCCATGAGACATAAGCCTTACCAATTCCTTTACCCATTCAAGCCTCCCGAACCTGCCTCTCGGCAAGGAGTGGGGATTTTGTTTTTAACATTATTAAATGATATCCTGACACCTACTACAGTAGTTTAGTTATTCACTGAGGTAACATTGATTTATAACTGTATAATGCAGCGGTATAGGGTCACACCTCTTCAGACTGATGTTACTAAAGCACAACAAAAACTATTGCTATTAAATAAGACTTCAAATGAGTGATTTAACAAATGGATACGTAAAAAATCTAGAAATTAATAATGAGGAGAATGACTTATTTATTAAATAACAAAAATAATAAAATCTGAAAAAAATACCTAGTATCTTTTGATCCAAAACATTCAGAGGTAAGGACTTGAACAATTACTCAGAAAATGAGGCAGCAAAAGGGGCCGGTCTCCCTAGTGGCGCAACCTGTAAAGTCTCAGCACTGTGAAGCTGTATGCCGCCACTGCAACATGAGTTCAACCCCCAGCCAGGGAGCTTCCCATATGGCGTAGCAGCCCTCTCCTGCCTCACTCACTGTTCTCCTCAGCAGTGTACTTCAGTAGATCAACCTGTTCCGTTCCCTGCTCTGTAACTGGTAAATCCTCTCACCACCCCACACCTCTGGCCTACACCCCAGTTCTTAGATGCATAAAAATAAATCTTTAAAAAAAAGAAAATGAGGCAGAAAAAAAAGACAACAAATTAATCATAGTTTCATAAAATAATGTTAATTGAAGAAAGTATCTTAGCAAAGTGCTACTAACCTTTGGGGGAGAAGAGGAAAGTAGACCAGGAAATGGTTAGCAAGATAACAGAATATGTAAAAGAGAGTAATGAAGATCATTGCTCAAAAAAATATTCAATTACTCTTAGACTGAACTATTAATGGGATTGCAAAAACAAAGTATGTGTTCCTAGAAGTGGTTTAGAGCTGACTTTTTACTACATCTCTGGAGTGGCTACTGAGCTTAGATATTATGTTGGAATAAATCCTAAGACTTAAACTAACTATGTTAAATTAGATTAAGTTGGACAAACAGGGTTCAATGTTTACCATGTCAATTCTTGGAATCAACATGGGCTGGAGAGGTCAGGCTTTAAGAAAGAATTTAAGGTTTTTGACAACCAGACTGTGAAGAGATATGTAAAATCAAAATGTGATTTAAAAAAAGTATCTGCCAACAAAATTCAACAATGGAAATGTGGGAAGACTTTAAGGATCACAGTAAAAGGCTATTTTATTAGGTGGTTTCTTACCAACCTTTCCACCTTCATTCATTTTGGTTTAAAACTAAATGGAAGTTACAAAATGGGAAAGCAATGCTTTGCTGTTACAAACACTGCATTGCAATATTCATGTAATTTTAGGGTGAGTCTTTTGAAGGGCAGTTAAGAATGGGAAAAAAAACAAAAAGTCAAGACAGATCTGAAAAGAATAACTTCCCATTGTAGTTCTGGCTTACTGAATGGAAGTCAAAAATTGGAAAACAAAGGCCCTTCTTGAAACTGACGGCTGCATGGTTTTAATTTACATCTTAAACCTGAGAGGATGTCTGCCTTAAAGCCATAAATGCACATAAGCTTTGTAAGAATGAAACACTTTAAAAGAGAGGTATACTACTGTCTGCAGGTCACATTCCCGGTATCACCCAAGGTCGGTGACTTGTTCTCGCCACTGCTGCCAGATTCCCCACGGACAATCTTAGGAAACATGGATATGTGGAAGACAGCTTCAAGTTTTCAGTTGTTGAAACCGCAATCAAGTCCATGGATGCCATTTTCAAATGGTTTAAGGAATTCTATTAAGGTATCCATTCCAAAATATCTCTTAACCATTTGCTCATCTTTCTATTTATTCAATCAATGTACAATTTTTTCTTGAGCAATTTCTATAGCCTAGACACCTTTATTTCTCCCATCAGGCTATATCTGAAATTCCACATTGAAAGTTATTGCTTTAAATCCTGTTTAACCTTCAATAGTCTTTAACAGTCCTCCCTTAAAATGAAATATGTGTGAAAGGGCATCTCATTAGCAGATGCTTGTTTTTCATAAAAACTAAATCTGAGTAAGTGGGTGAAGAACCAATTTTTTTTTCTTAACTATGCTTGACTGTAACTATGCTTAACTATAACTGTATAGAGTATGTTTTTGAATAAGACACGATGACTATTTGGTTGTCTAGTAAGAGGATTGCTAAAAATTATTGTTTGCTCAGTGGTGGTAAAACTCATGATTACTCATGGAGTCACGAATGTCTCATTTTTACAAAGGCAAAACAAATAACTCCTGTGAAAAACTTTAAGTCCTGTGCTTAGTTAGACAAGGAATCTGCAAAAACCTTTGCAAAGAGGAAGCATCAAAGGACAAAGAAGCAGAAGGGAGAATGACAACAAAGGATCGCTCACTTTAACATTTTACATAGCAGTCACGCCTATCAAAATCTTTACCTCATAAAGATTTCCCTCAGAAGTATTACAGTGTGTGTTCTGAGAATTCTGTTTTGTCCTTGCTTTCTTATCATTGTTCTTCCTTGATAAGCTGTGGGCAGCAAAAATGTTAGGGTACCAGAAAGTCAGACACCCTCTACAGAATATGTGATGGGCAAACGAAGAAGTGCAATTTAGAGAGGGTAAATAGCTTGACCAAATCCACACAACTAACCAGTTATTAGTATCTTGAACTCTGGCCGTGTAACAGCATAATCACCAAATAAGGGAGGTTCCAGTTTCCCCGTCTCACCTTAAGGAAGAGTGGCACTGGAAAAAGACTGGGAAAGGGAGGGAGAGGAGAGAAAACCTGGAGGAGGTACAGGGAGCAGAAAGATGTGAAGAAGAAGCTGCACTTCCTTCTTGGCCTTGGCCTGATGCCAGGGGCTTGGGGGAGTATGTTTTGTTTTGATGCAGTGGGTGGCAGAACCCATTTAGACTGTGTAGGTTTGGAGGTTCTGGGGTGCCCCTCATTCTGCCTGCTAACAGTCTGACTGGTCCCCAAAGCTCTAATCTTTTCACTAAAATATTTTATAGAAATTGCATAGTGACTATTGTTTGAGAATTTCAAAGGTAAGTTTTTAAAATCTCTCAAGGAAAGAATAATGAGATTATCCTACAAAAGATGCTTATTTATAACTTTGCTCAGCATTCTGGAACGTAGATAATCTTAGCAATTTGTAATCTAAGTAACTACCAATGGTCCTTGTACTCACTGTATACCAGATGCTGTGTACCAGCTTTGCATTGGCTATTTCATTTTAATTCTGCATGTACCATATTATCACCTTCCACCACAACTTATAGGTAAAATCAAAATTTAAAGAGCAGAAGTCATGTGTCCAAAGTGATGTAAGTCACACATGCCCAGTGACCCCCTGTGCAGAAGCTCTCCTACAGTCAATAGGCATTTTCAGCAAACTTGCCATGTACTATTTTTTGCCCATTAGAAAACAACATTAATAAGATTCTTAAAAATCCTGTTAAATTAAGACCAAAGTGCTAAATCAACAAATCTTCATCAACATTTTCTCTCAATTATTCTACAAACTTTAGTAAAAGCAAGGGGAGGCAATCTAACAATCAGATTTCCAGATATATACACAAAGCTTATTTCAAGATAAATGTAGGCACAGGTTTCAATCAGCATTTGACAACTTTCCAGAATAGCAAACACAGTGGCTTTATAACGAGAGAGAAAAACCGTGAGCAAAGTGCATAATTTTGTGAAGATTTTAGGAGACAGTATGATTCAGGATGTACATGTGAAAAGACATAAGAAGAATTATGGAATGAGCCAAAGTAATTATTAGAATCAGATATAGTTCTGACTAGCAATGTGGATATATTTCAAAAATGTGTTTTGTTTTGTCTTATAACACAAAAGGTACGCTCTGTTAATTTACCACATATAAAGTACAATGGTATATTATTGTTACTGAAGATTTTGTGTATATGTGTGCAGAAGAATTAGGGGTGAATTAGGTGTATTTAACTCAAACTCAACATGTTAGCAGGCCCCAGGACCCCCAAACCTGCCTGTTCCAAATGGGCCCTGCTGTTTACCACATAAAAACAGAGCATACTCTAGTGTGTACAATCTTCAATAGAAAAGAACTTTAATATGATTAGTGTATAATACAGAGAAGAGAAAGAATAGTAAAACAGTTAAAATAGTTTCTAATTAAACACCCAAAGTTACCAATCCCCTCAAACTGGGGTGGCTAAAGCAGGGTCACTGAGGCCCAAGTGATTACCCCAGACGTTGGGGTCCCTAATGGGGACCCATAGGGAAAGGGCAGAAAGGGCCAGGCAAGTCTAGAAGGAAAAGTGCAGGATCAAATTATAAGTCAAGATAAAGGCTGCCACTGTCAGCATCCCCATGGGTCTCTCACCCACATCTCTCTTTCAAGTGTCTCCTTCCATGACCCCCCATGACCCTGGTACAAGTCCAAGGCCAAAAAGCAAGCATGGCTTCTTCACATTTCTCTACTACAGGTTCCTCCTCCAGGTTTTCTCTTCCTGGTCTTATTTCCTTCCTCTCCCAGACTTTTCCAGCTTCTCCTTATCCCTCAATTCCATCCTTCCTTGGGTGGGGCAGGGAACCTGGAACCTCCCCTTTCTGTGGGGATTACACTGTGACAATAATAGCAGTTACCTTAGGTCAGGGCAGGAGGTAAATAGGACTAAGTATAGAGATCAAAATGTACTCCATATTGAAAGAAAATAAAATGAAATAGTAATCATTTCTCAGTCAGCAATCAACTTCTTGTGACTCCTTACTTTTTTTGTGTGTGAGTACATTTTTCTAACTAAAAATAGCAGAAAAATCTAGATTATGGCAGAAACACATAAAGATGGTCCCCGCTTCCATAGGCAGATTAGGGAAATCTGCAGAAAAAAAAATTTATATGCTTAAGTTGGGATTTAAAGGATGATAGCAATTTTGTGAATTTAGGATTAGGAATTATATTCCAGTTAAATAAATTCAAAAGCCTGGAATGAGAATAATTTTTATTTAGAAAATGTCTCTCCCTCTAGGCCCCTCTTAAACCATAGCATAGGCTTAGAAATTGGAGGAACAATAGGAGAGAGGCAGCAGGGACCTGTGAGAAATATATAGAAAAACTCCTGTTTGGGGACTTATGAGGTCTAGCAGCAATGCTTGTCACATAGCCCCGTTGGGGAACAATATGGCCTGAATGAACTCATCCCCACCTCCATGCCAAGCAGATCCCAGGCACCTAAGATTACAATTCCCATCATGCCATGGCCCTTCCATAACCCTTGGAGGGAATTGCTGGGCACAAAGTGCGGAGTTCAAGCCAATGCCTGATAGAAAAGGGAGAACATGTGGGCTGGAGCAGACTTGGTATTTTGCCTGCCGTCAGCGTGTACCCAGGGTCCCAAATCAGGCAGCATTACTGGTAGTATTACTGGTAGTTTGTATTAACCAACTAATCTCTCTCTCTCTCTCTCTCTCTCTCTCTCTCTCTCTCTCTCTCTGTCTCTCTCTCTTCCTCCCTCTCTTCTCATTTCCCTTGTAAATAAACCTTTTATTAATTGTTCTATGTATGTCTGCCATTGGGTCTTGCTCTGAGTTTTTTAAAGCACACAGTTGAGGACTCACCCAGACCATCCCATTCCCCTTTGGGGTTGCCCTGTAACAGCCCTACTTTTGGTCACACTCACTGTTAAGGGGCACACAGGGTCTCTAATGGACGTTGCAAGCATGAACAGCAACTGTGAGTAAGGGAGGGTTAGGCTATATTCCAGCTGATGTTAATACTAGACTATTTTCCCTACTTTCAGGTCTAAGCTAACAATGTTAAAAAAAATGCTGCTTTCTGTGCATAAATACAATCCTGCATATAAACAGGGAAAAGGGAGTATTCTTTAAGATAGATTTTTCACTTTTTTATTAATTTTCAACACCCTTTCCTCCACCCAAAAGTTGTGATAAGGGCTATAATTCTGCATTGGATCCTGATTCTTCTTTGACAAAATAATGAATCTGAGTGACAGCTGCCTGAGGTCAAAGACTTAGTTTTTGACCTTGGGACAGATCCAAACTGTGTAGCCCACACTTTGGTACCAAGACCATAATGTTCTAATTCAAGTTTTTCAACTTGGATTTTCTCAGAACTTGAAAGTCTGAGAATGCTTGCTAAGATTTTAGATGAGTTTCATACAGGGGATTGATATGCAAGTGTTTCATAAAATCACTGATTTCAAGAAAATTTTAATTACTGTAGAGATATCTTTGACATTTAAGAAATCAGATTTTCAGAGTTGCTATAATAAGGTGAAGTTAGTTTCAAAAAGAAAAAAAAAATGATTGTTTCATGGGGTGCTTTTTCCTTGGACTAAATCAGGAAAATTCTTTCTGATAGGGTTCACCTCTATCCTTTTATATGGGAATATACTATATAACTATCAAGGGAATTTTGGGTAGAGATCACAGCAGGCCTCTAAGAATGAGCCCCAATTTAAACTAAAAGCAAAGATTTCAGCACTTTCAAAATGCCTTAACAATACTCAGAAACATTTGATAAGAATCATTATCCCAGACTGCCCTGTCATAGTGTGGAGTTAAAGGTAAAGTCTCCTCTTTTTCTTTCTATACTCTCAGTACTTCTGAAACCAGAAAGTACATTTTTCCTCATCAAGAAATCCTTCATTTCTCAGTGAACACAGACTGGGTGTCCTGAAATTTAATTAAATTCTGACACTAACTGCCCAGAGTTAGTGCAAATCTGGCAGGTTAAAGGCTCAGTTCCATAAAACTGCCCATCTCCGTATGCTAGTCTGAAGTCACATGGCAAAAGTCATCACCAGCACATCTGACCAACTAGCTGAAAAGCTAAATACAGCCCAGGAAGAACCACATGGAATGGATGCATTGGCAGGGGCGGGGGTGGGGTGGGGGGAGCATCAATGTTTTCTCTGAATGCACCACCCTTCCAGCAACCATAAATTCTCCCAATCCCAAAGTTAAGTTTTTTAAGAAGTTCCATTATCTAGGCAACATTGATTAAATCAATATATTAATTTCCATAGGCTAAAAAATTTAATTTCAATTTCACTTATTTATGGTTTGCACATTAAAATATTTTGGTATCTAAATTGTCTTACAAGAGATTTCCTCTGAGCTCTAGAAAATCATGTTCATCTGTCTACCGAGAATTAGCAGAAAAGAGTGGCTCACCTACAGAAGGTGGAGCCAGGTTACTTGGGTTTTAATCCTGTTTCTTTTGCTAATTAGCTTTGTGACCTTCTGCAAGTTACTTTTTCATGTGCAAAATAAGGATATTAAACATATCTCCTCTTCATAGTGTTGTTATGACAATTGGTAACTATTCACAAAGCATTTAGAACAATGAGAAAGTAGCAAAGTAAGTAAATGACTTATAACCTTATCTTCTTGTGTCTTAGTTACCTATCTACCTATTCAAATCTATCTCCATGTGTTTCCCTCAAAATGGGCTTCCTCTTATCTATGACATCAAATGACAACTTTACCCCTTTGGCTACTTGATTCAGCAGTACCTTTAATGTCTTGATTCACCTCAACTTTCTACCCACATGCCCTTTAAAATGTGAATTGGTAGTAAGAGTTAAGAAATCTTCCTTGTGGGTCTAGGTCTTTTTGTTTTTTCTTTTTAAAAAATTTTATTTATATATTTTTACATCGTTGTTCATTTTTGTACAATGTTTGATTTCTCCTCTCAGCTGGGTTGAAAGTCTAATTGTACTGGGAATTAGAGAATTTGAATGTGTCAGCTTAAAAATCTTTGTCAGTCTTTGTTTTTTTTTTTTTTATATGTATTTTTATTGTTATTTATGTCTTTTACATTTTGTATTCCCCTTGGGTAGCCCACCACCAATTCACCTGTGATCCATCTCCATGGTCCCTTGTGTTCTTTTCTATTCCATTTTGTGCCCTTTTCCTTCCCTCCCCCCCGCCTGCCCCCTCCACCCCGCTGATTGTCTCTCTCCTATTTGGTTTCCTTATAGTCCTGTTATAAGTGAAACCATTCGATATTTTTCTCTTTCTTTCTGGCTTATTTCACTGAGTATGATCTTTTTGATCATATATAAAACCTAGATAAGAATCATGAAAATGACAAAGTTTCACATTTCCAAGAAGGAATATTTTTAGTTCTTCCAGGCTGAAGATAAGGACCAGAAGGTGCCAGCATCAGTTACAAAGACATTCCTTCTGAAGACCCGCCCCCACTCTAAACAATGCTGTGTAACTTTACCTCACTGTCCCTTCAAAGAGACAGTTTCTTTGGAAAAGTTGGTTTTCTGTCTTGTTTTCTTGTCATAAGGAAATAAATACTTGTCCTTTTGTGCACTTCATCTTGGCAGTATCTTTTATTTAGCAGTGACACCCACAAAGAGAATGGATCCATTGAGTTCCATTACAACTTTGCCATTCATCCATCAAGAGGTCAAGTTTATTTTTCCATCCTTTAATCTTAGCAAGCTCTGCAACCTGCTTTGATGGAGAATGCGGCAGAGGTGACCTCTTGGGCCTTTTCAGCTTAGACCTCAGGAGGTCTACATTTCCATTTTACACTCTCTCTGCAATATGCCACCAAGTAAGGAGTGTTGGGCTGATTATGGAGTGATTAGAGATCAGAGATGAGTCACAGTGAGAAGAGCCAAGATGCCATCACGCAGCACCAAAACCTCAGGCCCATGAGCGATGGCATCATGGATTTCAAGACCATGGTCAAGCCATTCCAGCTGACAGTATAAGAAACAAAATTGGGTAGTTCCTTCTTAACCATGGATGAATTTTTAACTAGCAAATGTGTGAGCACTAAAATTAATTTTTATTGCTGTTTTAAATCACTACATTTGAAAGTCAAAATCATTGCTTGGATGAAAGAAAAATTCCTAAAAAGGTATGCCTGCTCTTCTCTGAAGAAAATCTTACTATTCATCTAGCTCTTAACTTAGAAATTCCATTCTTACTATTTCTTACTGTTCATATCATTTCTAGGAAAGCATTTCTCATCACTGGATTGGGCTGGAAGCTCTTTCGGTCTTGTCCCATAGCTCCATGAAATTATTCTCAATATGATAAACACTTCCAAATGAAACTGTTTAATTGGAATCCTGTATTCAATCGTAATAGTATTTTTGTCACTGTTTTATCCTTAATTGTATCTCCAGTGACTACTATAGCTGTTGTAATTCAATAGTCATTGCTGCATGAATGAATGAACTTGTATCACTTTTAAGTAAATGCAATGTTTCAATACCCTATGAATAAAGGCCACCAAAACTTTTTTAGTGCTTGAGATTGGTGCATATGTTTGTATGGGACAGGTAGAAGGGTTAAGACAGGACCAACAACTTAATGTTGTGAGTCCCAGATGGCCACAGCCTTTGACATAGGAGATGTGCCAAGCAGGTGTGCCCAGACTCCCTGCTATTACATCGCTGCAATATCCCTCATCTTTTGTGATTATTATAGAATATGTGGCTATTGCAGCAAGTTTAAATGCAGGTGTCATTAGGATGGTGTTCTGTTCTGGGACCTCAGGGGAGAATACATCCTCTTACTTTTCCAGCTTTTCCAGGGTCCACACATTCCTTGACTCATAGTCTACTCCCTTCATCTCCAAAGCCAATGATATTACATCCCACTGACCATTCTTCTGTAGTCTATCTCCCTCTCTTATCCTTGTCTGAAAAGGTTCTCTGCTTTTAAGGATTTATGTGATTAAATTGATTCCACCTAGAAAATCTAGGGTAATCTCCCCATCACCCATATTAACTAAACAATTTGCATTCACTTTCTATTGCTAGCATAACAAATTCCAATACACATGGTGATTTAAAACAGCAAATTTATGGTGGTAATGTCAGCAAAATGCTAAAAAGGAGATACCAAACTCTCCCCACCCCACCCCACCCCACCCCCCAAAAAAAATA
>PVIJ01008607.1:0-72879 GCA_004024925.1 Scalopus aquaticus
AGACACATCCCTCAAAGCAAAAGAAGTAAAAGACAATATAAACAGATGGGATTATATCAAAATAAAAAGCTTCTGTACAGCAAAAGAGACATTAACCAAAACTAACAGACACCCTACCAACTGGGAAAAGATCTTTGCACACAATACATCTGATAAAGGACTGATAACAAAAATTTACAAAGAACTCACACAACTCAACTAATTTCTTCATTAAATGCTGGCTTTCCTCAAAACTTTATCCTTGTCCTTTCTTTATTCTTTATGTTCTCTCCCAAAGTAACTGCAGCCAAGTCCATGATTTCAGTGATGAAGTGTTATGTCTCCCCTCTGAGCTTCAAAACAGTGACTCTGGCTGCCCATTTTACCTCATTGGACCTTTCCACTTGCACAGCCTGGAGGCTTCTCAGACACTGTCCAACATCTGTCTAAGCTGGTATTCATCCACGGCCCCCTCTTCAGTGACCATCTCTACCCTCCATTCAGTTACCCAACTTGACACCTGGGAGTTTTCAATAACATGCTGTTCCTTCTCGGGCCACTTGTCTAATCCACCACCAAGTGCTCTCAACTCTACTTCCCAAGTATCTCTCAAAACAACCCACCTCATTCTCACAGTCACCCTAATCCAAACTAGAGCATCAGTTGCCTGGATTACTACACCCACCCCTAAAATGTGTTACATTCCACCTTCCTCTTCCAGTTCATTCTGTAGAAAAATAATCCTTTGGGGATGTTTTACCCTGCTGCCCTGCTTAAAATGCATCAGTGACTTTCCACTGGTTTTTCTACAAAAATAAACATCCCTTACCAAAGCCATATAAATTATAACTCCACATTGTGCACCAGCCCCCTCTCTCTCATTCTATCCATACTGACATTCTTTCATTTCTTCACCACTACAGCATCAGTGAGCTGAACAAGGCTTTGCAAATTGTGTTCCTTGTGTTAGGAATACCCTTCTTTCCTCTTCTTGCCCTATTTAATGCTTATACATCCTCGTCACATTACCAGGGAAGACTCTGACCTGGTTGACAAGGTCACGTGTGCTAGTTAGACTATATTTCTCCTTATCCTATTAAATTATGATTTACTTGACTATGTAATAATTATTTGATTAATAGTCATCTTCCCTTATAAAGATTTTTAATTCTCCTTTATATCCCTCAATGATTAAGACAGGACCTTGCTCAGAAAAGATGTTTTTGAATGAGTTAATACAGTATGTGCAAAACCTCAGGAAAAAAAAAATTAGTAAGGTTGGTATCTTCAGAAAAGAGAGGGGTCAGTTAAGGGAGAGGGTGAGTAATAATAAGCATAGAGAGACTGATGTGAAGCAGGGCAAACAGCCTCAATAATTGGTGAAATGGAAAGACAAGGGAGTGATGGGATCAAATTTGCATCCCTTTGGCATCTATGTGAAGACAACACAAGAAAAGCAACTCTGAGACAGGGAGAGGATCTCAGCTCTTCAAAAACACTGGTCAACAGTGAGATCATAACAGACTTAAAAAGGCCCTAATCTGTAGTATCTTGGCGTGCTGAACATGAATAAAACCCTGAAAATTTACTAGCTCTCGTTTTGAAGATATTTCATATAATTCATTTTATATGTTTCACTGTGTAAATTTATCCAGTAGGACTGCAACAACATCTTCAATCAGCCTAGAATGATGTAATACTGCATCACATTGCATAATACCGTCATGCACACATCATCCAGAGTTGACTGCATAATTTTTTGATACAATGCAATACTACTGCCAGGTGGCTGCAGAAGTAAGCTGATGTCAGCAGTGCACTATATAAAGATCTGTCACAAAGGTTGAACATTAAAAATATTTCAGACTTTGTGTGAGACACTTTAAGCTACTGTTCCATAGAACTGTTATTATTTTCTCCATTTAGGCACAATACAGAACAGTCATGCCTCGAAAGGGCATTAATAGCGTGGACAATTTCTGCTCTATTTGTGGGGAAGTGACATTTGCCAACCAGAAGAAAAGGATCACTTCTCAAGTGAAGAAGGCTTTACTTCGGATGCAAGGTTGGTGACCAAGACAAGCCTTGGGCCCCACATATGTGCTGTGCTACATGTACAACACAGCTTTCACAGTGGTTCAATGGAAGAAGACTATCAATGCCATTTGCAGTCCCCATGGTGTGGAGAGAGCCAAGCAACCACAGAAAAGACTGTTACTTCTGCTTAGTTCCTCCTCTTTCCAGTGGAATAATGAAGCAAAAGAAGTTGAGAATAGTCTACCCAAACATTCTGTCTGCATTGAGATGACCGGTTCAACAATTTGCTGCAAGGTGATGTGAAACAAGCATGGAATGCTTTTCGCCTAGTGTCTACAAACTTTCTTGGGAATGTTAGGGCAGAAAACTACAAGGAACTAGTAGAAGATATGCTGATGCAGTATCAGACACTTGGCTGCAATATGTCTGTAAAGATCCACTTCCTTCATTCCCATCTGGATTTCTTCCCTGAAAACTGTGGTATGGTTAGTGATGAACATGGCAAACATTTTCATCAAGATATCGCATCAATGGAACAAAGATACCAAGGAAAATGGCCCACTACAATGCTGGCTGACTACTGCTGGACACTTCCCAGATAGGCTCCTGAACAGCTGTATAAGAGACAAGCAAAGAAATCTAAGAAGTAGTCTATGACTTGATTTTTTACAGGTATTAACCGTAAGCCTATTACTATTGGCTTGCATTTTGTAATGTAAACATACATTTATTGCAAATTACAAAAAAAAAAAAACTAGAGCCAAAATTAGAATTCGACTGTTATATTCGTGTTGAGCACATATAAATTGATAGGAATGACTAATTTTATTTCAGTGATATGACTTCTGTAAAAACTTTTTGACCAGTGTAATCTGGCAGGTGGGAAATACAATGAAGAGTGGTAACAGGAGGAACTGGAGAAAATGGCAAAAAATGAGGAGGGTGCAACAAAACTATGAACGCCTTTCTCTTTCGAATTATTCCACAATTACCTACTAATTCAAAAACCTGAGTCTTTTCTGACCACAGAGGCTTGAATTTACAGAAAGCAGCAAGCTTCCCTCTTACAATCTTACATTTCCTCTTGACTATGCAGGGTCTTTTAGCTCCTATTCCCTGACAGAGCACACAGAAGCAGGTTCCTCTAGTTCCTGGCATGTGCTAACCTTGTGTCATCTATCCTAATCATTGTGTTAATCATAGCTTTTAAAAGTCCTTTTAACAATTTAATTGTCTATAACATTCTTCAAAGGTCTGAACTCATTCTAAAAGTCTTCTTCAGGGTTCATGCTATTACATTTATACATTTTATTGCAAATATCCAACCTTTGAAATTCATTCCTGATTAAAGTCCATCTTTCATCTGTTAAAAATTTTTTCTCACACCAGAGCTCATCACCAAGTCCTCTTGAATCAGTCTTGAACCACTGGCTTACCATCTGTTTTATACTAGATATTTTCTAGTCATTGCAGATGAAATGACAATACATGGCTCCTAATTCCAATGAGTCAGTCTAGAGAATAGATAGAAATGTAAGGAAACTGATTAAAATGTTGCCCAAGACTTCTGAACACATGTTTTAGAAGCACCAAGGACTCTTCTGGGAGCCAGGAGTAGGGAATATTTCATATATTAGGGGACTTACAATCTAAATCTTAAAGGATGAGTAGAGTTTACATACAAAAAACATGTAAAAGGCATAAAAGAAATAGAGAACTCCAGATGCAAATTTACAGGATATTACAATAATGTATAGTGATTGGATTGACTTCTTAGGAAAGTAAATCCAGCAGTCATGTTGTCTTCCTTAGCTGCCTCTCATTTTTCTTGCTCATTGGTATCATTTAGGATAACATGGTAGTTTCTTTTAGAATTTCTTTCCAGTATCTTACCATTTAGAGAAGAACTAGTAGAAACAGCAGGCCATAACACATTCTACACTGTTTCCCTACACCAACCAAAGTGACTTCTGTGGGATTTTGCAAATGCATCCTAGGTTGATCTAGGTGAGCGTGGGGTTGAATCAGTAAATCTGGCAACATAGCTTTAATAAGACATCTCCTCATTTCTGAAAAAGACTTCTCTTTGCTCACCCATTCCCAAAAATCACTGCAGGAGAAATTACAGCAACTCAAAAGGACTAAACATACTGACGCAAATCACAACTCCCCTGGTGCCATAAAGACCATTACTGTTTAGTTATAAGAAAAGTCCTCTATAGTATTCCTTTGTCTTCTCTCTCTCTTAAAAAAAAGAAGGAAAAGAAAAATCAGTTTGGTCGTTAGTCTAATCTAAGAAGTAACTGACTTATGACTGAGTAGGAATCTGACAATCCCACTTTGGCTAACTGAGTGCTGTGTTTTATTCTTGAGTGACCATAAACTTCTAGAACCCTCACTCTGTGTACTTCTTAGCATTTCTCCTTTATGTCCCAGAACCTCTGTTGTGGACAAATACCCAACACACAGCAACATTTGTTCTCTCTTCATACACTGGGTGAAATCTTAATTCTTCCATCTCCAATATACCCGTCTCCCAGGATCAGAAACCAAGGATTTCCTAACGAACACAGCAAGAAAACGCTCCTTAATGAGACCAAAAAACCATCAGCAACTGTCTCCAGGGAAACCCACAAATACACACATACCCAATCATTATTTTCATTAGCCACAATGGAGAAAAACAACTAAGAGAAGGGAAGGGTCAAGAGCAGTTTTCTGCTTCCACCAGAGAAAGACAAGTTTTTTTCAAGCTGAAAATGGTCCCTGTTGAAACTGTCACTCCCAGATTATAGGTGGCAGTACCAGGAACACCATGAACGACACAAAATCACCAGGCTCCCACCCATCTGGTTCCCTGGGAATCACACGCTGCCATTCAGCGCGCACTCTGGCCACGAAGCAGAGCAGCTGGATGGCAGCATCTCCACTGCCTGACAGCACCCTCTCCAGAGGCTGGGTATTATTATAGTCTGCCCTTCTGCTGATATGGAATTAACTTGTTCTGACTGTGTGACAGTGCTGACGACTCCACAGTTTGAGGCGAGGAGTGGGGTCACATGCTGCTACATGCATAGGCTGTCACTAACTGTGCCACTAAAACCAGACAAAACCTTGTCAGGGGAGATCAACTCCTCTGGACGACAGAGGTAAGTGACTCAACTCATGGCCCACTTGTGAGGGCTTTGTTCAGTTCAAGGACAGTATCAGCTGACAAAAGGAGTTGATGTTTCAGGGAGACACAATTGATACTGGCAAGAGGAAGAAGGCAGAGAGGCAGAAAGAGAAAAACACATAATGAACAAAAGCGAGAAGGAGACAGGTTGTTAGGTACAAAAGACGAGTGCCCTCACCTTGAAAATCAATGTTATGAACTCTCAACTCTCACGTATTTTGCAGATGTAAAATCTCCAGCAAGAAACTAACTTTGGTTTTACTAAGTATGATGCATACTGTGTGCCTGACACAGCGCACAGTGTGTATTATAAAGGCAATAAAAACAGTACAAGACCCTAACTTGGGCAATCTTACAAGAAAGCTATTGAGATAAGACCCACTTTCATAAAAACATAGAGTATGTTAAATAAAGCCCTCTTTACCAAGGCCTGAAAACCTAGATGAAACCCCAAAGAGAGACAGGCTAGAGAGAGACAGCAAAAGGGAGAAATCAGAGAAGTTGGGCCTCCCTGGTGGCACAGCGGTTAAGCGCTGAGCTGTGGAGCTGTCGGCAGCAAAGTTCGACGCCCAGTCGGGGAGAATCCCACATGGTGCGGCAGACCTCTCCTGCCTCGCCCGCTGCTCCCCTCAGCAGTGTATTTCTGATCTGCCTGTTCTGCTCCCCACTCTGTCTCTGGTGAATGGTGAAGCCTCTCGCCACTCCACACCTCTGGCCTGTACCCCAGCTTGTATGTATAAGTAAATAAATATTTAAAAAAAAAAAAGAAAAAAAGAAATCAGAGAAGTTATTCTAGCGCTCCTTTCACCCTCCCTGGACGGCCACAGAACAGGCTCCTAGCTATTCTTTTCCCTTATGGCTGAGTCTGACTGGTCAGTCTCTGAGCACTGAATTTGGGGACAGATAATATAGCCACCAAAATTATAATGCAAGTTCTCGCTAACTAATAACTAGACTTTGCCAGTTCTTACCCTCTCATGACAGCACATCCGGTCCATCCATGTTGAGACAAATTGAGAGAATTTCTTTATAGGTGAGTAGTATTCTATTGTGTTTGTATCCCATATCGTCCTAATACACACATCTCTCTTCAGATGAAAACAAAATTTTAAAGGAAGAAGTAGCCTCATAGGTCATTCGTCCAATTCCTTCATTTTACTAATAAATGTTGAAAGTGAATCCACAAGAGACCAAATCATGAGACCAAAATCATACAGCTAGCAAAAGACAGACTCAGAATGTAACACTGATTTAAAAAAAAAATATTACAAAAGTATAAAGAAGTTGGTTAATATACTTGTTTAGTGCAACATCACAACAGACCTAAGTATCCAGAAAAAATATTGCAGGCAAATATATCCCTATAAAACAATGGTTAAGACCTTCATTTGTCTCCCATTTGAGATGCACAGGCCCTGGTTTCCTTACTAAAGCAATATTTATTGGCCTATATAGTATCGTGAGAAATGATTGCCCTGAACACCTACTTTCAAAAACCACCATGCAAAGTTTGCCAGAGAATTTATAATGAAGGAACACCTTGAGTGAAGCACAAATATCCCATCTACATTTTGTCAGCCCTTAAAAGTCAATTATCACTTTACATCAGAAGTGAAAGCAGTGACATTGTCAGACTCTTAGCAATAAAACCACACTCTTCCAGCTCTTGGATCACTCAGAGAGCCTTGTCAAGCTGCTAGAGGACAGCAGACCACATTGTGAAGAACAATTGCTTTAAATGATTAAGAAAGCAAACAATAATTTGGCTCCATGAAGCTGTGTCATTAAAGAAAAGCATTTTTATACGCATGTTGTTTCATAAATTAGGAAGTGTGTAGCAGTGGAAGAGTGTGAAAACTATCATTATATTGCCCTCCACCTACGAAGAATTCTGTAATAACTGGACTTTTTATCTGCTTACTCAAGAAAGCTGAGTCACCACAACAAACTCCTCGCTGATCTCCCTGACTCACATTTCTTGCCCTTCGAATCCACCTACATACTTCTGTCAGACATTTCTGCCAGAAACATCATGTTAACACTCCAGTCCCTACTCAAAAGCTTCAGTGATTAAAAAAAAAAAAAAAGACTAGAAGTAGGAAGTGTTAACTGGGACACTTCATCAATGGCCTCTGGAGAATTGAGGCCACAGGAAGAAAAAAACCAATTTGGAAGATATTATTCTAGTACAACCAAAAAGCTACATGGCTTACAGGTAGGTTGACCTTATGCTTTGATTTACCTACTATATAGTATGTGCCTATTATCACAATTAACAGCACTCCCTGTGACTCTCAAACATGTCTTAGTTTAGACAGTAAATGTTATGATAACCCTAGGTATGGGAGTTATGGTGCCACATGCCCTCTACCAACATAAACAGTTTTACCAAGTTATAAATGCCACAGATACCCTTCACTACAGCTATCACAATTTCTGATCTCATCCTCAACCTCACACTGCATCGTAACCATGAAGCGTGAGAAGTAACAGCATAAGGACTGCCAGGATAAGTCAGTTTGCAGCTGTAAACTTCACCCTTCATCCTACCTCATTCCCTATTTTTCCCCTACATGACCTTGACACCCTGTGATTCTCCATTCCAAACACAGCAGAATTCCAGCTTCGCTAGATAGTGTGATGCTTGATTCCAGCATGTTCAGCATCACTAGGTCAGCACCTAAGTGCTAGAATTACAAAGGTGTCTTTTATCAGCCAGGGGAGAGATACAAGCTTCCCCACACACAGGGAGAGGGGTTTACTACCAGAAGATTCCACTTGAAAGATTTTTTTTTAATTATAGATTAAAAGATATAACCTTTCTGAATCCCGAGACATATACAGCTCCAAATTCTTGACTTAAAAGGAGGTCCCAGAATACTGCCCGTAACTATAATTATTGAAGTTGCTCTCTCAAAAACTAATTTTAAAATCAAGTTAAATCCCCTCTACTTTAAAAATGCTTTGGAAATAAACATTAATTCTATCATCATACAACTATTAGTATTTTGTATTCTACCTTCCAATCTTTGTCATGTATGTGAAATTTTCACAGTCTGCATTATAATATACACTTAATTTTGTATTATGCCTCAATCAGAACCACTCTCCCTAGCTGTTACAATTATAATTACTAATTATAATGGTAGAGGTTTCATCATTTTTTAAAATGTATATATTGCTAATTTAGTAATTACCCTGGTATTAATATTTAAGTAATTTTCTTCCCTTTTTCTACTAATAAAAGGAATTTGCTAAGCACTGGTATAGTAAATTTTTTTCAAAATAAATACTTTTAATAAGTAAGAAATTTTGGATTCTTTTCAAAGACTCTTTGAATAGCTCTGGTAACTTCATATGTTAGTCACAAACATGGAGAAAATATAGAGGGTGAGAAAGGAGGAAGAGAAGACAATAAAGCAGGAAAAAGGAAAGAGAGAGAAACGTCAGAGCAAGCAGAAAAGGGAAAGGGAAGGACTTATAATTATAAGGATAAATTGAGGGTCTTACTTCTGTTCTGACATTTGCTTCATGTAAATGATGGAAATACCATACCAATTCATTTGAATACATGTCAGGACTCTCCATGAATTATAATAAATGTCAGCATTATTCTAATATTTAAAAACAAAAGCTATCTATAATTCAGACATGACCCTTTCTCTATTGTCTACTCCATCATATAAAATATCCATTGTCTGGCCTTTAAGGCCTTATATACTCTAGTCCACAAAGCCAAACCAATTTTATCTCCACACAAAACCTCATCTCTAGTCAGGACGACTTATTGGGAAACAAACACAGAGTGGATGCAATTTCCATCATGGATGAGTAGCTTGTAGCAGAATAAATTCCTTACAACCAAGAATTATACTCTCTGGACAAATTTTTAAAAATTAAAAAACTATTTTCAGGCACTAGAGAACACATGCATTGAAGAGTAGCAGGTCCTTGAAAAAAGGAATTGAACTGGGTGAGTTCACCACTTTCACAGCTTTTCTCTTAAGAGAACTCCCCCTTCCAAGAGATGCGGGGCAGCTAGAATTCAAGCAGAAGCACAGTCTTATTGACTTTAAGTATCTGAGAAGAGAGTTCAAGATCCCCAGAGTGACTGAAGATTAATAAAGAAAATCCAGAAAACAAAGAAGCCACAAGAAAGCATCCTATGATCTGAGACATAAATTCCCCTCATATTTGAGCTGACTTTTAGGATACATTGGCACTAGGAAGACTTCAAGTAACCCAGCAGAAAGATGCTACCTGCTGTAGAGTAGGAAAAGTTCGAATTCTGAATGTTTCCAAGTTACCAGGTTTTGGTAAACACCTTGGGCTTTTCACTTGGGCTTTTTCACAGAAGGGCACATTTTTGGGGATTAAAGTGTATGTCTCTGAATTAAAGGATATGCCCTATCAATACTAAGGGTAAAATTAAACAGACCCAACTTAATAAAAACCAAGCTTTCATAAGTTCAAGGGGATCAGCCAGTTACTAAATTGCCTGGAAGAACAGAAATCAATACTCCAGTGGAAGATGAAAGAATACAAAGATTTTATAATGTCGAGTATATTATAAATAAGTAGACATGCAGAGACAGGAAAACGTGACCCAGCATCAAGAGAAGAAATATATTCATACAAGGGAATACTATTCAACGGTAAAAAAAAATTACGGACAAACATGGATAAACCTCAAATACATTATGATGAGTGAAAGAAATTAAAATATATGACTATAAACTGGGAGGCAGTTCAAGAGGACAGTATAGGAAGATCCTAGGTTTACCTCCTCCCATAGACACACAAAATATAGAGCTATACATGCAGCAATTGTCTCTGAAAAAGATCTGAGAAGAAGTTGAACAGCTCCTCCAGAACAAGAAACAAAGGAAGGACAATGGACTATAATGGAGGGCTATGGGTGATTTGGTGATGGGTGCACCGTGGTGGCAAGACTTGATGGGGGTGTCCAAATATTATCTCAATTAAAAATAATTTATTAATAAAAATATTATGACTCTGGGATCTGTGCATTAGCCATTACAGTAACCTACAATAATAGAAAGAGAAGAGGACTGGAAAGACATGAAGCACATCACAGAAGAGAGTACATGAAGTATAACATGAGACAATTCATGAAGAAGGGGGATGAAGTTTGTAGGAACAGAGTTGTAGACAATAAAGACCAGGCTCAAATGTGTTTTGTTTTGTTTTCATTTTTTTCCTCCTTGCTATAAGTATACTCTCATTGAAAGTTCTTCTCTATAGTCTTTGGAGTAAGTCAAGGCATAGCTGTCTTTAAAATATTGAATAACTATAGTTAAAAAACTTAAAATAATGCAGTTATTCTGTTTTCTGCTGAGAGCACTCTCCTTTTCATCACAGTATCACTGATGGATTCATTGTGGCTGGTCCATGTCGCTAAGTTTCGTGGTCAAACAAATTAGCATTCACATCATCTATGTATCAAGATAGGTTTAAATAAATTAGAGGAACGCATCATCTGAAAAACAAGAAACTTATCCATACTTTGTTAATGGATCCGCAGACTGATTTTTCTCTCACTCTCAGCCCTTCTGGATTCAATTCTAGCTCCCACCCCATTACCAAAGGATCAGAACGTCTTCCCAAAGGAGACTACCCATTCAAATATTGCCACAATGGTCAAATGTTACCATAGTTTTATTTACTCTTTGAAGGGTTTACAGTTGAATTCAACTACAAGAAAGAGTCAGAGACTCTGATAAGACAGAGACAGAGAAGTTATTCTAAACTTTAATCAGAGAGGAAATAGTAGAACACTGATCAAAACGGTGATCATAATTGATTATATAATACTCGATATTAGTCATCTGTACATCACAGTCAATGCCAAAGTTGAAGAGTATGCTTTATTGCATGCTTTGGACCAATCTTTCCCCCCTCTCTATTTAGACATCAATTTGCAAAAATAATTATACTTTTTTGAATTCAAAGCTTTGGATACTATTGTTGACTGAAGCGCTTGAAATGTGCTCTGATTACAGTGCCAATGTAATGTACATTAGCAGAGAGCTCAAGTATTATACAATAACCTTAAATCAGAGAGAGTTATAAGAGGCTAATAATGAAGATGAAGTAGTGCTGAAAGTACTAGCCTTTTATTCTGAACTCAAGAAATGCATTAGAAAATATTTTTTAAGAATAGGTCATAGAGAATGTAAATGTAGAGCAAAGAAAGAAAAGGGAAAAACCTCTGTTGGGCCGGGGAAGGAAAAATGGAGAGAGGCTGTAACTTAAAAAGGATATGCATAATTTAGAGAATAGAGAGCGAAGAGATTCCAGAACAAAAGTACCATCCATTTAGATATAGTAGCGATGGTTTCCACAATCATCAAGAAGATTCTGCCTGCAGACACTAAGAAGCAGCATTTGAATTTGGAGATACATTTATATGAAAATCTTCAATATTTCATTCCTATACTATGCTCTACAAGGCCAACCCATCCTTTATATCAACTTCAATTTCCAACAGTCCACAATAACCTATCTGAGGCTTATGATTAAAATTTATTAAATAGAGCTATATGGAAAATAAATAAGTAATGAAATCATTCAGAAGGGAAATAAAAGCAAAACATAAGACAAGGCACAGGAAAATATTAGTCCACAAACAGTATGTCTTGTGATCTGCTAAATGCTGAAGAAAGACTGAAAATTGGCTTCTGGGTTTCCTGCTCCCAAAACAAAAAGGGAGAACACATTTGATTATAGTAGCAGTTCTCTATCTTTCAGGTCTCATAAGGTCGTTATACTTTCAACTTATTGGAGGCCACAAAGAGCTTTCTTGGGAGGGGTGCAGGGGGAGAGGAGGTTACCTATTACCTCTATCAGTGTTAATCTGATTGGCAATTAAAACTAAGAAAATTTTAGAATATTAATGATTTGTTTTAAAATAATCATAAACCTATCACATAGTCTCATAAAATACATTTAAGAAAGATTATATTTTATCAAACTTTGGCATTTAATTTTTGCAATTTTTGCAAATTTTTTAATATCTGACTTAGTGGAATACAGCTGAATTCTCTTATCTGCTCCTGTAATCACTTTGTTGTGGTATCATTTGTGCGCAGTCCCTGGAAAATTCTACTGTCTTTCATGAGGGAATGGGAATAAAAACATCAAGTCACATCTTCTTACTATTAGGAAAACTTTTCCCTCAGGGACTCCTGGACTAGGATTCAGGCCCCCCCCTAGATCCCCAAAAGACTATTTGAAAACTAGAAAGTTACAGGAATCACAGGTCCCACAAGACAAAGCAAAGATTGCTCAAGAGATGCACTGCTTTCCAAGAGCGAGTTCTGAGAAACAGCATATTCCCTTGGGTCATAAAAGGTGTGGCCTTAAATGCAGTGTATTGAATACTCAACACAATTCAGACAATAATTCAGGAGTTAGTAGTATTTGATCAGTCACTGAGAGGAGATATACAGGCGTCCCCTATTTCCCATAATTTATAGCTTCTGGACAAGATGTGAGTTAATGAAATCAATACTTCCTGTAATTGATGTCAAGTGCATTTTGTAATTATGTTTTGTGGTCTGTGACTTTTATGAGCTTGTTCCGTAAAACAATTAACAACTCCATAAAAACAATACTTTTGACATTTTTTTCACTTAAAGCCTTCTGTTATAACCATGCTGTGGAAAAAATGAGACCATGCCATTAAAGTTTATGATTTTCAATACCTGAATAAGATCTTCTCCTATCTGCAAACTATCCATTTTAACATATTTTTAATGATAAATCCTTAGTAGACAAAATTGCATAGTGATTAAGAGAATAACTTACATGAGATGCACTTGTATTTGAATGCTAACTCTACCTCTTACTAGCTTTCTAAACTTGAACATTATTTAAGCCCCTTTATGCCTCAATATCCTCATGTGTAAAATGAGAATAATTACATCATTATAAGAATTAAAGACAATACAGATAAAAGATCAGCACAGTTGCTGCCATTTAAAAGCACAGTACACCACTGCTAGATGTTTACCCAAAGAAGGCGACAACTCTAATGCGAAAGAATGGATGCACTCCTGGTTCAGAGCACCGCTGTCCACAAAAGCCAAGTCATGGCACCAACCTAAAAGCCTAACAATAGATAACTGGACAAAGAACTTGTAGAATACATACCCAATGGAATACCACTCAATTATTTTAAAAGATAAAATAATACCTTTTTGGACAAAATGGGTAGGTCCTGAAGTAAGGACACTAGTAAAAATAAGTCAGAAAGGGAAAGACACATACCAGATGATTTCATTTATTTGTGAAATATAAATAACCAGAGAATACATAATGGCAAAGTACAGCAAAAATAATACTTAGACTGTGAAATATATACCAGCTCCGAGCAGGAAGGGAGGGAATAGGGGATAGACAGGGCTCGGTCCCTGGCAGGGAGTGCGGGTGGAGGTTGAGTGCAGCACGTAGGCATGTTGGAGGTGTAAAAATGTAAGTCCAGCATTTTATAGATTTGTTAACTGATAAAGTAATAATGAAAAAGAACTGGGAAATATTAGCTCTCGTTCACTATAATCATTACAAATGTCTTCCTGGAAGCCTTCCCCACCAGGAAGATTCCTTTGGTTCTATCGTCTCCTCCAAAAGGAGGATGGGAAGTGATAGAGGAAGGACATCAAGGGAAGAGACAGCCCCCTCCACTGTCTCAGTGTCCCCTCTCAGCACTCAGTCTGTGTTCCCATTTACAGCCCTCCAGGTCTCCCTGAGTGCTGAACAGTCTTCAAGACTCACTTTGATGCACTGAAAATGTGTGTGTGTGTGTGTGTGTGTGTGTGTGTGTCTGTGTGTGTGTGTGTCTGTGTGTGTGTGTCTGTGTTTGGTGATAATGATAGAAAGTTCCAGGTTCCCAGAAAACCTGGACAAAAAGCATCCGTCATACAGGCTTGGGGTCAGGTCCAAGTCTGTGATTTTTCCACCCCACCCTCGTTCTGGACGTCTTCTGTCCAAAGTTGTTTGAAGGCAGCACCTGGCCACTGCCACTACAGTTGAAGGCCTACACCCTCCTCCTTAAAAAAAAAAAACCAGTCTGCTGGGACAACTGTTCTTTGTTCATGTCCCTCAATGTTGGAATCTGAGGTAGAATGGTAGGGGTGGGTACCATCTCTCTTTTACTCCACCTTGGTCTTTGTCACCTGAGTCCATCTGAGACACTGTTGCGGATACATACAGACTGAAGGAAATAGATTGCCTGGCAGTTCTTTTTCAAAAGTTCCACTACCCAATCTGTGAAATCAACATTCAATTCTCCACCTATAATAAGAGTGTATACATCCATTCAATTAAGAAAATTTGAGACATACAGTGAAATTATAGCATCCTCTGTCATTGAGAAACTCCTCCCACACTGGAGAAGAAATTGGTTTTGTTATCAGGTTTGGTCTGGAGAAAAATGGGAGATCCCTGGACTTTCCCTCACTAATGGTTCACTCCTCCTGTAAAAACACCCTAAATATTATAATTCCATGACTTCATGATCAATGCAATGTTGGTGCCCACCTCACTCCTGTACCCTGATCCTGACGCCACATCTCAGCTTCTCAGCCCAGCTGAGAATGCAGACTAGGAAGATAATCAGGAGATCCCACACTCTCAGACAAGTACTGTGCTGGAGGGGAAAAACACCATGAAACTAAATAATGCCTCCCGTATGTAGTCAACAATTACTGCTGATGGTTTCCTAAATCTGGGCATGTTCCCTTTGTGGGGAAGCCTGTATGCCGGATGCTTTTTGTCCAGGTTTTCTGGGAACCTGGAACTTTCTATCTTTATCACCAAACACAGACACAGACACAGACATACACACACACACACACACACACACACACACACACACACACACACACACATTTTCAGTGCATCAAAGAGAACCGTAATTATTGAACTAGAACCTATCACATCAAGGGACTCTAGCAGAATTTTCTGAAGGCTCTAAACTTATTTGTAATTCTTTGTCACCATTCAGTAAACTTCTGCCCTTGGTGAAGAATATAGACTTCACCTATCCAGCCAATGTGTTCCTGAATCCCTGCCATGCAAACAGTGCTGTGACAGTTATTAGAGTCTTTAGTAGACTTTGTAATGAACTACTGCCATGCTTGCACAGTTGCTCTCTCCATCCATCGTCAAAAAGAAATGCTTAAATACATACAGAGAGTTCCTGACTCTCTTTCCTGGAGCCCATTATTTGATCAGTGCAAGCACTATGCAGAAAATTAAATCGAGCTGCTAAATTGCATTTCTGCAGCTCGTCATTCATTTCCTAGAACCTTCTTTTTCAAAAAAAAAAAAGAGCACCTTCTTTTTCTCCCAAAGACACCACCAACAATCAGAAGAAATGAAAACACTATCTGCACCCCCAAGTTGGTCAATTTTCTTCCTTAAACTCCAGAGTGACTAAAGATTCATTTGCCTTAAGAATAGGGGTACCGCAACCTCCCATTAATCAGTAATGAGCTGTTCCAAAGGTTAATTAAACCTTGGCAGATTTCCCACATAGAAGTCACAGTAATCTCTGTAAAGAGTAAATAAGATCATGTCATACCCCCACCCACCTCTCTCCTCTCTCTGGAAGAAATCTGTACTTTTCACTTGAATTTCTTACCATCTCTAAAACTACCCTTCCCATTTAGTCTTTCCACATTTCTACTACATCATTTTCTACCACTTATAACTATCTAAATAACTTGTATTAGTTTGCGTAATTGGCTCCCCTAAGAACAGGTAAGCCCCTTGAGGGCAGTGGGCATGTGTCTTCATCCACTGTCATTTGTTCAGTACCAACCAAGCACCTGGCTCCACATAGGCACTCAACAGGTATTTTTAATGAGCTACTTCATTAACAAAGGAAAAGATGCCTGCTCTCCTACGCATTTTATAAATGCTCTTTTTTAAGAGTGAAGTGAGGCAACATCGTTCATTTCAGGAATTTCTGTTCTTCCTATTGGGACCCCAAAAACCACTTTCTCAGTCATCTTCCTGAACTGGTCATGTTTATAATCATCCCTTTGAAAACTTTTACAAACCAATGAGCTCACTGAACTTGCAGGCATCAAAGAGCTCTGAAAATAACCACAGAAGTGTGGTTAGGGTCAACCCATTGTGGTTGCTGCAATATTTTTTATTTCCTGAGTGGGTTTTTTTTTTTCCCTTCAGAGACACAAGATTCCCCATCTCAATACAAGCCAAGAACACACCTCCACCTCCCTTAACTCCAACAACCACAAAATATGGTGCTGAATCTTTGTGGTTTTTTTCTTTTTTAACAGATCTCAGATCTTTGCCAGTTGTTCCATGCTAACACAACAGGTGACCAATAACTCAGAATTCTTTAAAGCATTTTCTAATCTATAGCTATGGTTTAATTAAATCTGAAGTCAAAAGAACTGATCTTCTAGAAAGAGTAAAGTACCCAAGCATGTTGCCTAAATGATATGATCAAAAGGTGACACAGAGAGTGAACTGGAGCGAGGGTTTGGAACAGCTGTCACTACAATCCTCAAATTGTTCCTCTAAGTGTGGGGGCAGTTCAGCACCCCTGTTCCTCCAGCCAAGAGTGACAAGCAAATGGAGACACAAGTGACTCAGAGAACCAGTAACACATAAGCCCTTAAACATCAACTTGTCCACACACTCACTATAAACTAGCCTGAAAATGTTTGACCAGGGAAGAAAAATCCATTCAGAATGGGGCATAGCTGCAAAAAGAATTTCTCTTGCCACTGGCGCTGTCATTGGCCAGTCCCAGCATTCGTTTCATTGCAATTGTCAAGAACTGATAGACTCTCAAAAACTTGCTTACTCTTGTTCCTTTCACTAAAAGTCATGGTGAAGACTCAATCCAGTGAATAAATAGAAGTACAAATCCAGTTTATCACTGGAGATGGGACATGAAGATAAAATAAAAGCTCTTGAACCTGTCTCTGAGAAAGGGAGAGGACAATTGCAGCTGTGGAAATGCAGAAGCAAGAAAGTCTCTGTCTGTGCTTCCTTCCACCCAATGGCCCAGTGTGTACTATCGTGGCCACTGTGAGCGAAAGGGCAGGGAAGCTCACTGAAACGCTAGTGCATCCTATGCTCTGCAGAAGGTATAGGTAGTGAGACTGGCTTCTTTTCATAGGCAGGGCAGGAATGTTGTCAGGATGCTACGCTGCCTTTGTTATTAAGGAGCTGTACATCATCAAGGCAGGCAATGAAAGGCCATTTTCCTGCAGAGTTTCACCCTCCTTTCTGTGCAATGCCTAAGCAGGCTCCTTTATTTCCTATCTTGTTCATTTCCCTCTAACTGAAGACAAAAGCCCAAAAATGTTTAGCTCCAAAGTGAATGCACATTTATAGTTGGGGAACATTTTCCTTTCACTGGATTGGGAATGAGGAGGGGAACTGTGGAGAGAGGAGGTAATTTAAGTTGCTGTATTGTTAGGAGTGAGGGGAGTTAATTCTGCTTGTATCAGCAGCTTGCTGAGTCCCACCATCATTCTCACCCCCTTTTATTTTATTTATCTCTTTACGGCCTATCTGATAATGCCATAACCATTTCCTGTTGTATACTGGCTGAGGAAGCTTTCTCCGGGCCCAAGAGCAAATCAATAAAAGTAAGCCATAGCGATTCATAAAAATAAAATTGTCATCATTATTGTTCAATTATTGCTGTGTCTGTGGGAAGAATCTCAAGAACTGAAGGTTTCTTGGCTAATATTTATAATCTGCGTTGAATAGTGCTAATGAATGAGTGGGTGTGCATTAGACTGAAATGCGATGGTGTTTGATTTATACCAAGTCCAGGTCTGATTGCTAATGTTAAACCCATTAAAGTGTCTCTTAGATCTGCCTTAATGTACTCCCCTGCATATAATAGAGCTTAAACATACCCGTTTACTTAGCTTTTCATTATTGGTTGAATATTTGTCTTTATTACATTATCCCCATGATAAATTTGACTTATGATAGTTTAAAAAACAGCACTTCGAGAAGGCGAGGCTTTTAAGAAGCTACAGAAGTAACTGCGGATTCCCAAGTCTTCCCACAGATAAGAAAGCAGCATATCCCCCAAATAATTGTTATTTTTAAAAGCGCAAACTGTTAAACCCAAGTATGTCCCAGATCACAAAATCCAGATGCTCAGGGGAAAAAGAAATATTTCATCCTAGAAGGAAAATAACAAACAGGGCAGTGAAAGCTATCTCCCTAAGCCGCCACCTTTGGAGTGCCTCTGGGGTGGAGAGCTTTTTGTATTTCTTTAAAACGCTTCTCCCTGAAGGAATCCATAAAGCACAAGTGTAAATACTAGCAACAGGTTGAAAAGACTTAGATGTAATCATCAAGAGTCCCCTTTAAGGTCAACCATTTTGCAGGGATTCTGTAAAGGACAGTGAGTATGAAATACTCCCCCTACCTGCACCCCCTCCTTTAATCTACAAGAGTTTTCCATTCACAGCCCAGGCAGTCCCAGGCGACAGGCGCCAAGTCAATTTGGGGTGTATTTCTGATGCTTCCCCCCTCCGTGCTTCACTGGCTTTACTTGAAAGTTTGGCTTCCCACTAAATCCCTGTTTGGTGATGTGTGTCTGGATTAGGACAAGGAACAGACTTCCTGTTTATTTCTGACAACGCTGCTGCTACTTCCAGTTTCAGCACTTCAATCCATCCTTTTACAGAGACTCGGGCTGACGACAGGAGTCACAACCCAGAGAATGATCGCTGAGACTGGATAAAGTGAGGCCATATAAATTGACAGGTAAAATAAATAAATAAATCCTACCATCAAAGCAGCTCAGCATGAATCATAAAATAATAGGGAGATGATTCTCTAAATATCCCCACGGTTATTTGATGCCTACCCGGGGTGTGAACGATTCCAATCAACAGGCACTGAGCACACCCACTCAGCGCATCGTGGAAAATAAAAAGACTAGGTCATATAGCGTCTTCCCTCAGACAGCTTGCAGTTTTGTTTGTTAAGGAAAATGAGAAACATGTTTACTGCTTTGAAAAGCCAGAGATTAATAAGAAATGCAAAAACTCAACTATCTCAATACACCTTGAGCAGCCTAGACAGTAAGTGTTGTGTGCACAGAGCAAAGGGGTAAAACAGGCTGGTCCTTTTAGGACTTTTAAGGGAGCCAGGTGGACTCTGAAGGAGAGGCTTCATGGGAGAGGCAAGCATGAGAAGTAGAGAGATGTGTGCATAGAAACATCATCAGCGATGATATATTTTGACTTAAACTAGGCAGACTCATACTCTAAAAAAGGAAATATATGTATATACACGTACACACAAATGAAATTACCAAATCCAAGTATTTATCACGCATCTTCATTGAATCTATTCATTTAGTATCACCTGACACTAAATACTGATATATTTTTGATCTACATAAATCTAATCCTGGCTGCAGCTATAGTCAACTTGACTTTGATGGCTCAGATTTCATGATCAAGTATCATACTACTTACTGTAAGACAAACACTAAAATTAAGTTTTATCTAACTGCAAGGATGAAGAGAGAGAGAAAGAGATACACACACATAAAGACATACATACATGCATACATACTTATATGTCTCTAGATTCATTTGTTTAGTTTTGTGCCACGTAGTACTAGATAAGAAGGGGAAAGGATAACTAAAGGCTTGCAATATATGTTGCCAAGGAGTTGCCACTGCATCTAGTAGTTGAAACTCAAAAAAGAAATATTTTCCCCATCATGAAAATTAACACTAGAACAAAAAGGTCTTTCTTCAAATAATGAATTGCAAAAATAATTTTTAAACTGTGCTCTGTCATTTGAAATAATGCTACTGACTCTCTTTGCACAGGAGATTGAGGTGCTGGGTTCCTCCCAGTAACAGCAGTGGTTTTACTTTCTCTTATTTTTCTTGTATCTAATGGTGGCATAGATTTGGAAGTCGACTGACTCAGTTAATGATGTAATGAGGACCCAAACAAATATAGGACAAAGCATACACAAAACAATGATACATTTTGAATTAGAAATGCACCCAAGAAAGAAAGGCAGCCACAAATAACAAATTGGGTTATAGTCGTAACTTTTACCAATGCAATAGATTCCCTAGCCTAAAGGACTGTTGGACATGATGACCACAATATTCCCTTCAGTCTCTAAGGTGTTGTGCTTCTATATTCCTGAGACAAGAGAGATCAAGGATTCTTAGCAAAGTTTAAAAAAACAGGGGGTACTGAGATTCCACTCTAGGGGACATATAGAAAGGACACAAAAACATTAGTTCAAAAGGATACCTGCACCCCTAAGTTGACTGCAGCACTATATACAATGGGTAAGATTTGGAAACAACTCAAATGCCTAAAAATAGATGACTGGATCAAGATGTGGTATATAGTCACAATGGAATACTATTCAACAATCAAAAAAGATAAACACATGCCATTTGCAGCAACATGGATGGAAATGGAAGAAATTATGCTCAGTGAAATAAGCCAGAAAGAAAGAGACAAATATCGGATGGCTTCACTTATAGGAGGAATATAGGGGAACCAAATAAGGGATCAGGAAAAAATAATAATAATTAAAAAAAAATTAACAGGCAACTATAAATCAGGCACATTCTGCAGGGGAGAGGGAGAGAGAGGAATCAGAATAAAGGGAGAAGAGGGCCTCCCTGGTGGCGCAGCGGCTGAGCGCTGAGCTGTGGAGCTGTTGGCAGTGCACAATGAGAGTTCGACGCCCAGCTGGGGAGAATCCCACATGGTGCGGCAGACCTCTCCTGCCTCGCCCGCTGCTCCCCTCAGCAGTGTATTTCTGATCTGCCTGTTCTGCTTCCCACTCTGTCTCTGGTGAACCCTCTCGCCGCCCCACGCCTCTGGCCTGTACCCCAGCTTGTATGTATAAATAAATAAATCTTTAAAAAAAAAAAAGAATAAAGGGAGAAGAGCACAAGGCACTATGGCGATGGTGCACAGGTGAATCGGTAGTGGGAATTCTAGGGGGACTACACTGAAGAAAAGAAAGCATTGTACAAAAATGAACAATGAGTAAAATATATATAAATAAATAATTTTAAAAAAATAAAATACACATACAAGCTTAAAAAAAAACAGAGGGGTAGATGGAGATTGACGTTTAGTAAGCCTCTACTGTTGGGAAGATAGCAAGCACCACATTTACACACAATAGCTACTGTGATCTTCCCAATGGTCCTATTATCCCCATTTTACTAATGAGCTCATTAAGATCCAGAGAGGTTTTAAGGAACACATGATTACAAAGCTACCAGCTGGCCAAGAAAGGATTTTAGCCTACATAGGTATAACCAGGGCTGGTAGTGACAATATTTACCAGCCAGTATAGCATGGATGATGGTGAATGAGAGCAGACATAGCAAGCAGTCAGAAGATAAGCCAGATCTAAACAACCAGCCAGTGACACCTGCCAGAATCAGTACAGGTTTAACTCTACATCAAGGGTCTTCTCATTAAACATCAAGGATAGAAGAATTCAGGCCTCAAATCCTTGCTTAACCTCTAAATAAGTATTCTTATTTTCCTAAATATTCAGGAACATTGAAAATTTAAACACATTAAGTAGACATCCATCAATCCAGTTAAGTACCTTCTCTCATTTTGAAAGGAGGCACTGTCCTCTTAGTATATTTAATATAAAAAATTCCCATAACAATTTTATCTGCACTTTAGTACACATGATATGCTTCAGTTATCACTGGCAAGAAGACAAATCATCATTCATTTTCCCCCAATGCTAATGCAAAGTTAATTTGAAAAACACCAAAATAAATTACTTGTTTTAAAATGTTGTTTATATGCCTTAGAAAAGTGAAATTTGCATTTACCTCTGAATTGTATGGTAAATATAATATCAAGACAAATCTACTAAGGTATTTCAAACTTATTTCAATTGAATGTAATCCTGCAAATATTATACATAACCTGAAAATAAATCAACACAGAAGAAATCTATAGTACAAACCTGGTCCTTTCGGAATCCCCTTCACATGTAACATTAAATATATCTGTAGATATATGATCAACTGATAGATAAATGATAGACAGAAAAGTATATTATTTATCATGTGAAGACATAATTCCTAACATCAGACCTTTCAAAAATTACAGTGACCTTGCATTCACCCCTCCTACCAATAACTAGTGATCACTATGAAAATAGAAAGAACATGAGTTTGCCTGTCTTCAGAGGTGATATTCAAGCTTATCATCTAGTGTGATATGGACACTGAATAGCAACCCTGCTTATATTCCACCTCATTCCAGGAAGGTCTAAAGGCAACTGTCAGATGAAACAATAACAAAAAAAGGAGGGGAAAGGTGTAAGCTAAAGAATTTAAATCAAGGAGAATGCAAAGGACTGGTTGTAAACAAGATAAACAAGAGCACCAAATTTGGGGAGACATTTCTCACATGAGTCTTAGCATGGGGGACATTAAGAGACACAAAGTTGACTCTATACACAGTGGATTCTCAATTCCTCAGCTATACAGTCTGTCAACCCCGTTTTAGAGATCACAGGAAACAGAGGCTCCAAGAGGATAATTCTGATAGCCATCCAAGCCTGAAGATTAAAAGGTATACTTAGGGCCTCCCCGGTGGCGCAGCGGTTAAGCGCTGAGCTGTGGAGCTGTCGGCAGCGGCGACACGAGTTCAAAGCCCGGCCAGGGAGAATCTCACATGGTGCAGCAGACCTCTCCTGCCTTGCCCGCTGCTCCCCTCAGCAGTGTATTTCTGATCTGCCTGTTTTGCTACCCACTCTGTCTCTGGTGAACCCTCTCGCCACCCCACGCCTCTGGCCTGCACCCCAGCTTGTATGTATAAATAAAAAATAAATCTTTAAAAAAAAAAAAGTATACTTAGTTCATTGCCAAAGCCATGAGTTCAGATGAATAAAGTAGGAACAAATAGCCATAAACAAATAATGATTTTAAAAAAGAAACCTGAACCTTATAACAGAAATATGTCAGTGTTCCCAGCAAACACATAAATAGGTAGGTCATCTTTATGGTGATAATACAGCAAACCATCAAAGAAAACTAGATATGCACACAAGAGATTTATTTCTATTATAAAAACTATATATTATCGATCCTAGAAAAACATTCATTAAAAAATTATCAGATATTTTTGAATCATTTAAAATTCATGTTACAACTTATACCATACAATAGTTCGTTCATTACATATTTCTGGAATGTTTAATGTGTATCTGAGCATCATGCGAGATAGTAGGAAATATAGAGGGGACTAAGATGCAATCTCTACTCTGAAAGAAACTACATCCTTTTAATAATAATCGTATGTTTAGATATAATAGGTAATGTAATGTGTTAATCATTATGCTTTAATTTACATTTTGGTCATGATTTATAATTTAAAATAGTTTTTTGTTTAGCCTATAAAAACTGTAGAATCAGATATAGTAAAAATAAGAAAAGATACTTGCTGAAAACCCATTTTGTTCTCAGAACTGGGTTAGGCAATTGGGAGCTTATAAAACCTTTAAACTAATGTGGAATATGAGCCTCCCATCATTTCCCCTTACAATTAGGCTGTTGGATACTGTATAACTGAGTTAGCAAGGCTAGACTCGTTCGCACCAACACTCAAATTGGAACATCATGGTTGGTTATTTGTTGACATCATAACTAGTTCTATTTAACCAAGAAAGCTATTCCCCCACTACAAACAAAATCACTCAGCCCAACTCTCAAAGAACTTTCTTCAACTCTTCCCTCTGTCCACTGCTAAGACTCGGCATTCTCTTGACTATTCTGTTACCTCCTAGCTTGACTCAACATCCTCTCCTTTTTCAGAAGTTGATGGCAGCCTCCCAGTCTACCATTCTCACTTCCTTTTCACAATTAGTTGTGCCCTGCTTCCTGGCCACCCTTCCATGCTATTCCCCACATGGGCTATGTCAGAGTCTGAGTCTCAGCCTGTCTCCTATCATCATCAAGGTCAAATTCAATATCCAGGTTCAAGCTATTTTCCCACTTTGTAGCAGCCATACCTAGGCTTGTCATTCCAGCTTTCTTTCTTGTCTTTGCAATCCCTTCCTAGGAGTTCATCCATTTCCATGGCTTCAACAATTACATCTGACGATGCCCAAGTCTCTGTCTTTGCCCTGAAATATTCCCCAGAACCCTAGACACACATTTCTATCTGTGTGATAGGTGTGTTGGCAGACAGCTTGATATGTCCAAATTAATTCATCATTCTGCAACAAACACTCCAACCCCACAAATGTCTCCCTGTGTTCTGTTTCTCATTACTCTAGCACTCACTCCTCCTCAGGGGTTCAGATGACTGCCTTCACTTGAACTCCTTGTACCCTGTCACATCTAATGTTTCTGTGTCCTACATATTTCTCCCAAGAAATATCTTTTTTCACTTTCCTGCTGCTGCCATTGATGTCTCCTAACAGCAGTGACTAAACTGTGTCATCTTTGTTTTTGCCACAACACTTAGAATATTGTAGATTAATACACATCTGTTAAACCAATTCTATACTAAACTTTTTCACTTATTGCCAGGAATGAACCCAAGCTTGGGGTCCTGATGTCTGTATAACATAGGGTAAGTTTTTATTAATTATGCAATATTATGGATACAAAATTAGATATAGCAGGGACTTGGAAGGAACCCATACAAGTAAAGAATCCTAAATTCAAGAGTCACTGACTTCATGGTAATCCATACTTGACTTCTGAAATGCAGATACACCTTCCAACTGAGGAGCTGGTTGTAACTCTTAACCCTAAAATTTTCTAACCAAGTGGTACCTTGCCTATTATCCTATTATCTCTCATCTGGTCCTATTATCTCTCATCTGGTCTTTTATAATACTCTTCTAAAGTCTTAATCTCACATTGCTCCAAACTCATCTCCATACAACTTTCTTCCTACTTAATCTTCCTAGTTCATAGCTTCTGTCATATTATAATGAAAACCTTTTTATGGCATCCCACTGCATACAGATCTGACTACAAATTCAAACAATCTGGTATTCAAAGTCCATTTTTATTAAAAACTGAAAGAATTATAGTTTGGGGAGGTCCCCTTTTCTCTTCCCTCATTTTGTTGATGAGTCAAATCAGTGTTTATTACTTCAGGAGAAGAGGTGACATACACAATACAGGAAGAGCCTACCATGTTACCTTGGCCCCACTTTTCAGAAACTTGAGTTCTCAAGGGAAATGGAGAGGATCTCAAGTACAGTCAAAATATTGGGAAGAATTAGAATTTACAGAGAAAACTCCTGAAAGCAGAATAGAAAAAGATTTGGATCCTAGAGGGAAGCATTTTCTGATTTGTGTATTCCAGACTGGTCCATCCATATTTAACCTGCAGCATCACACAGTAGGTTTGCTTTTAAACTACAACTGATAACAAGGTCTGGGTTACCCTCTCTTTATAAGAAAGTTAAATAGCGGAGTAGCTGAGCACCTTGCCAAGAGGGCTCTTCTTTTCAAAATTCAGAGATTTGTGCATCTCTCACCCCCCCACCACCACCCCAAACCACAAATCTAAAGACCAGGAAAAACCGATCAGCAAATAATTCCACTAAGAAAACAGCAGCCCATTCTAGGTCAAATTTGGGTGACAGATGTGCTTACTTTCACTGGATAACCACCAATAAATAATCTTTTTGGTAATGCACGGAAATGATTATCTTGTATAAATGTCACACTCCTAAATTTGTGCAGGACAAAAGGGGAGATTCATTAATCAGGGAAAATTAGACACAGAGGACAGCCCACTATAGAGAGATAAATGAGACACAAACACCAGCCAATCTACTGTGCATGATTTACAAAGAATGGGCACTTGGTTTTGAAAATATAATTTCCTTGTTTTTTTCTGTTTTATAAAATGCACTATAGCACACTTCAGCTGTATTCTCATGTCCCTGGTAGAAGAAAGGGGAGTATATGAAAGTGATGATAATATGGACAGACTTTGCTTTTATCTTCACACCTTTCATCCAAGAATCTTTCTGCCCTTAAATATAATTGATCAGATATCACAATACCTCTACTGAAGGTATCTTCTGATGGGCCCAGATAGAAACAGAGAGAAATGACGTGAATTGGATCACCCAGGTTCAGGCCTCCAGCTGTTCACAGAGCCAGAAACAGACCCAAAAAGCATCTCCATCTATTACCCACCTTTAATCACTGGGAAATAACCTGACCCTTGGGGACCTGTAGGCAGGTTACCAGCATTTTTGGAGTTAGCCATATTTTTTACTTAATTATTTTCAGGACAGCCACCTTTGACAGCTGTTCCTCTAAGGACATGACTGGAAAATTGTCAAAAGGCTTGCCCAAGGACTCAGAAGTGTGTCACCTCCGGGGACCACTTTGGAGTATCTGCAGGTAGCAGGTATCAAGTATAGTTCAGTAATTGGGGGGCTGCTGCAGAAGTACTTTCATGCTGACTAATTAATTTCTAGTAATTAGCACTCAGATGTAACAAGTGTAACATTTAAGGGCCATAGCAAGGGAAATAAAATCTGCTCTTCAGAAATTCACTTGAGTGTTTGATTGCCTTTTTGCAGATAATAATGGCCCCCACCCAGTCAGGCACAAAAACTGGAGTAAGGCATTGACTTTATACACCTATGCCAAGTACTGCCAAAAATGTCCCCCAAACAATAATAGAGGGTAGAAATCCTTTGAAACCTTAGTCATAGAATCCAAATCCTATTAGAATGGGCAAGAACTTCAAAAATCACCTAGCCCAGTTTTTTCTTCCTCCAGATAAGGAAATTGAGGGCCAAAGAAGTGAAATGAATTGCCCAGATCTCCCACAGCAAGTTGGGGATTAGAAAGTGGGCCTCTGAGCCCAGTGTTTCATTATATCCTGTATTCTTACATGAGCCAGGGTGTAGGCCCTGCCTGATGCTGAGCATCCTCAAAAGAGGCCTTTGAGAAGCAGCTCTAGCAGCCAAGTCCAGCCCAGATGCCACGAGACTGAATGAAGTCTTGTCATGTGCCTCATCTCAGATAACGGCCCTTGTCCTCCTGTGCCTCTGTCCTGACCACCAAGCTCTTACACTGTGGCTCATTCCTGCGAAGCCCCAATTCTAGAACGGAGTATTTTGAGATGCTTACAATTAGCTAGAAAAGCACAGGACCCTGAGTCTAAAGGTTTTCATCTGTCCAAGCAGATAAATCAGACAAAGCTCAGGTGTTCATGCAGAGGGAAAAGGGGAGGACGAAAAGGAGGAGGAGAGAGAGAACAAGCACTTCCTCTAAATGTAATATCCTAAGACCATGCTAGATGGAAACTCATGTCCGTCTCCTGTTAACCACAGGGCAGACGATGGCAGGCATGACAGAATGGTGTCCACGTATGCCTGCCAAACCCTCTCCCTTTGCTCTTTATTCCATGCCTCTACCTTCTCTTTTCTTTCTCTGGCCTCAGCTCTGATGCTCTTCCAGCTCCTAATCTGAGCCAAATGATAAACCAAGGAAAGGCATTTGTGAGTGGGGTTCCTCTGAAAGGGAGAGCATTGGAGGCTTGCCATGTGCTCCCCATGGGGAGCCTTGCCTATGCTGCCAGCAACAAACAGGGGAGGGAGGGCACCAGGGTGGGCCCCTTACAGCCTCTCCTCTAAGTAGTGCTGTCCTTACTGTCCCATGGGTAAAGAAACTGAACTCCTCCTAGGCTGCTATCAGGTAGGACATTTTATCACCAGTACAGTGTTGTCCTTGTTTTTTTGTTTTGTTCTAGCTTTTCTATGCGTATGTATGAAGGCAAATAGTAAAACTTTCCAGAATTTTGCTTCCTCTTCTCATTTCTTCTGGCCAGCTCTGCTGTAGCCAACCTCAACTCTGGAAATTATCTGATACTTTAGCTAAAGCCCGAAATGGGCCAAAAGGAGTGTGCAATTTAAACAATTCCTGATTTCTTTTTGCCTCAGGTTCTAGCTACAAAATAGAAGACTCAGGTTAGATGTTCGCAAAGGTTTCCTTCTGCTTCAAAATTATAGTCCTGTCTACAGACCCTTCTTCCAAGCCCCTGCAAACATTTATTGAGCACCTACTTATGCAAATCACAGTCCAAGTACTAGAAATAGAGGTCAAAAAGTCTCAGTCCTGTCCTCAAGGATCTCATGGCCATACAATTTGAGAAACACAATGATAAGAATATATTCAAGTGCCAAAGGAAACAACACTGAGGTTGGGTTGGAGCAGATACCCTGGAAGACAATTGTACTGGATGATGAATGATGACTTGGAGTTTCCAGGTAAACAAGGGCAGGGAATGGAGAACTTTTTTTATCAATTTTTTTATTGTTATTATTTATGTCTTTTACATTATTATGTATTCCCCATAGGTTTCCCACCACCAATTCACCCGTGAACCGTTACCACAGTCCCCTGTGTTCCCCTCCTCCATTCTGAGCTCCTATCCCCCCCTCTCTCACTGAATGTCTCTCCTTTATTTGGTTCCCCTATATTCCTATTATAAGTGAAACCATTTGATATTTTTCTTTTTCCTTTTGGCTTATTTTGCTGAGCATGAGCCCTTCTAGCTCCATCCATGCTGCTGCAAATTACATGTGTTTATCTTTTAAGATAAAAGAATAGACCTAAACAACGACCAAGGTTAGGGAATGTATGCATGCTGTGACTATGGATGGAAAGAGGCAAAGATGAGGAATTTGGACTTAGTATGCAATATGAGTTTATAAAATAGCTAATGTGTCAGCAACATCTATGTGAATTTTTTTTTCATTGCCAAAGTGATGCATGGAGTGTTACAGGAAACCCTCATAAAATCTTAACATCTTCCGGCATTATTTCGAAAGATTTTCCTTCTTGGGGACTCAGCCCACTGTTCTTTAGCAAGTTCCTTACAACATCTCTGAAATCCTTTCCCTACAGATAAGCTATATGTAGAAATAATGGAGAGCAGGTAATAACTACAAATTATTCACTTAAAAATTCCTCTGCACTCAAAGATCATGTTTCTTTGCTTTCTGTTCTAATAAAGAAGAAAGAAATGAGCCTTCCAGAGGCCTGAAAGTGGTGAGAACTTTCTGCCCCAGGACCACCTCCTTCTTCTTAACAATCCTCTTCTCAAAAAACCAGATTGGTGAGCCATGGCCTGCAAGCACAACCCTTGTGGTCTTCCTCTCTGTTTTTTAAATCATACCAGTTTGGGGGTCCACCACTGTCCACATAAAGAACCCACACCCTTAGCTGAGGCTAAAAGCAATGCATGTTAATATCTCAATGTGGCGGGGCACTGAGTTTCTAAACAATAAAGGGACAATAAGTCCCATGATGAGGTATGATCTTTTGGTGTTCTGCTGTGATAATGTTCCTTTGAAGAACATTAAGAAGAAGATTTAAGCAGGGCCTATTCCCAAGAGAGAAAGCACCCCTGAAAACCAGGCAGAATCTGAAAATATCCATCATAATGCTTCATAAAAACCTGATGTATGAAACAGACCATACCTTTCAACCCTCATCCATAGTCTCAATCCCCACCCAGAAGGTTTTATTGACAGTTGGCAGAGCCTTAATCAAGACCACTTTTTCTGTCTCCAAAAGGATTTTTACTCCTAGGTCAAGAAAAGCTTAGATGAGCTGAATTAATTAATTTTAAATTGCAGGTAAGCTTCCAGGGCAGGAGTCAACAAATTTCTCTAAAAAGAGCCTGATAGTTAAATTTGGGGGCTTTATGGGCTGTTACACTCAGCTGGACTCATTAACTGCTGTTGCAATGTGAAAGCAATCATAGACAATTCATCAGCAAGAACACAACGGTTCCAATAAACCTTTATTTACAAGGGAGTCCACCACAGGATCTGGCCTGGAGAATGCAGTTTGCTGACCCTCATCCAGACTATGAACTCTGCGGGCCGCTTTTATTTTGTTTAAAGTAGAGGAGAGTTTCCTCTACTTCTATCAATTCAGACCTGAGCAGAGGTTAATGACTTGAACAATTACCGATCCAGAATTACACGAGAGCAATCCACAGAACTGACACTGGGGACGGGGATTCAACACCCACTGAAGTTCAGACACAGGAACTTCACGGGCTTGGAGGTGGTGAGGGAGAATTACCTTGATCCTTCTTTCACTGGACAGAGGAGCAGGTGTATGGCCCCCAGCCTGATCTGAACCTCCCCCACAGGAGGCAGATAAGCTACCAGACTAGCAGCCTTGTCTACTGCCCCACCAGTCAAGAGTCAGAGAGATGGACCAAGGATCCTACTCCCAGACCAGGAAATGGGTTTTTGAGGCCCTCTGGCCAAGACAGAAAAGAGGACTCCACAGACAGTGTGATGGCAAACACTGCCACAGTGTGAGGGTTTATTGATTAGTGAAAGAGCAAGAGAAGAGAGCTTAGGGAGCCCTCTCTGGCATGACAGAGAGACTCCCCAGGAGATGTCAGGTTTCGGTCTATATAGGTTTCAGGACTAGGGTTTGAGAACAAAGGGATTAGACCTCATTGGCTGAGAAAGCAAGGAGAGTGGGCTTGGCTAAGATCTACTCGTTGCTGACTGTGGGCACCCGTCAGCTGCAGCTTAGTGATCTTTCAAGGCTCGTGACCACCTCCAAGGTGGGCATCTCATGGGTGCCTGCATCTCCACACTGAACTAGTCTGGTCTCAGGGTCTGTGACTCCATGTTTCACCTCCTTTTTTTCCCACAGCAGCCAACTTGACAAGCTGTGGAAAAGTCATTCAGAAATGCAGGGGAAATGAGTGGGTGAAAAAAATGAGCCAGGCAAATTTCTGACAGCAGTTGTCCTGGGCTTAAGTCATAGGGCTTTTTAACCTTTTGTTTACCAGCCCATGGGTGTAATAAAATTCACAAAATTTTTGTCCTTGACCTGTTTTGTTCCTGTCCTTGTCCCTGTCCTGGGAAACTTCCTGTCTCACTTTCAGGAGACATAAGATTATAAGAAGAGGACATGGCCGGTCCTCTTAACTAAGTCCACTCACAAATGGCTTGGAAGATGTTTATGGAATGAAACAATTGAGAAACCCGTGAAATGGAACAGACAGCCATTAGCCTCCACCCGAAGCCCGCTGGCCCCACCACCATCACCACCCGAATGAACACACAGGAAAATAGAAGCAAGCACGAGCGTATTTTCAATGATTAATCTCACTGTTTCACTTTGAAACCTAAAAGGGGAAAAAAATGGAAGCATTCCTATTTCCCATTGAAAGTAATCACAGCTTTATATCCCTCAGTGTTTACATAAAGAGAGCTGTTTATTTAGAATCCTTGCTGATAAGAACACCACACGCTCGTAACTTATTATATATTCCCTTTCCATTTTGTCTTTTAGGGGGGTCCAGGGGAGGGAGAATTATGTATATTTTATGATAACCCAAAATGACTTATACATAAAAAATACAGACTTTAAAGATAAAAAGGATTAGTCGCAGGTAATGCATTTTCCATGAGTGGCTATAGGGCTCTCGGTTCCAAGAGGTACTGGCTGCATACAAATGAATTGATAAAAGTCTGACGCTGTGGATGGGTAGCAAGGCTCATGCTTTGCTGGAGATGATTCTTAAAGTTACAATAAATCAGACAGACAGTGTCGGCCTTTGAGGATAAACCTGTGATGGCTTGTTGTGCCTCTCTGAATCGCCTCAGAGGCCCAGGGACTAAAAAGTGCCTAGATGTCACATTAAATCTACCGGGAGGATGGAGCACTTCAAAGACGAACGCAATCAGATCTGATGGAAAATACATTTTCTGAAAGCTACTGACAAAAAAGTAATCTTTGATGTGGATGTTGAATAACAATTGATATTGTCTTTCCTGACATTTTTCATTATTGCCGTCTTATACAGCCTACTTCATGTATTAAAGCAATATTAACTGTTTGACAGGGACAAATCCTCCAACTATCACATAAGCAATTGTTTCTGAATTGTCCTAGCCCACTGCCTGTAAAACCTGTCCCAATCACTGCTTTTAAATATGACGGTAGACTCTTTTCCCTGACTAGCTAGACAGTGTCTGAGCTCCAGCGCAGTTCAGTGGAGTCTGGGGAATATTAAAAATGGTTAGGTGGTTATGAGGTGTCATTTGATTATAAGGAAGGAGCAAGAGTGTTTTCTGAAGGTGAGTTTTAATGAGAGAGGTCTATAAAAGTTAGTCCTTATTATTCCCCCATCTTCGGTACACATTTATATCAAGTAGATGTGTGCAAATCTCAGATCTGCCGCAATTCTTGTCGCTCAAAGGAGGAAATAAAGGAATGTACAGAAGATCTTTGTTATTTATGCAATGAAATAAAGCAATCTCTGGCTGTGCAAGAGCCTATAAAATATATTGGAATTAAGTCCCCCAATATGCTTCAGGAAAGAAATTCAAGCAGGTCTGGGAAGCACATGTCTCTTTCAAAACCCAGGCTACCTCCTGAGGTTTGATGTCTTAACCTTGAACGGTAAATACATGTGGTTTCACTGTAGGTATTTGTAAAGCTTAAAATCTCTAATTTTCTGATGACCTTGAGCATTTTAAGAAATGGGGGGTGGGAAGTTCTCCAAAAGAAAGTGGGATTTTTTTTCCACAAAATGGGACTAATTGCACCCCAGAGTAAAAGACAGAAAACTAAAATCACAAAACTGTGACAACCTGTGTAGTAGACTTTCAAAAGTTATCATTTGCAGCTAAGATACCTAGGGGATGTGATGTATATTCTTCACTTACATTATTATTATTTCCCCACATTCCCTGGAGCTTCTGACTTTCACATGCTTTGACAATATCATAACTCACCCTGTATTTTTATGGTGCAGAAATTTTACCCAAAGTCTACTTCTCCTCTGGTATCTTGTTGGGGGTGTAGTGGGTTCCATCTCCTCTACAATACTTTAGGCAATGATGAAGAGTAAAACCATTCCCCCAAAATGGGGAATTATAAGACAAAGCGTTGCCACTTAGGAATTTTTTTGTGATATTAGTTAAACTATTTATCCTTTTCACTCTCCATCTAGTAAACTTTTTTTTTCTTGTTTTTTTAATGAAGTAATGTTGGTTTACAACACTGTATATGATTCTGAAGTACAGAGTCACACCCCTTGTGATGTATGTTACCACACCACAACCATCACCAAGTCACCCATAATCCTCCATCTTAACCCACAAGGCCCCTCCACACCCCTCCCTCCCAGCCTCAATTCTACATTCACGTTCCTTTGTTTTACTTCTACCATCACATATTTGATTTTATCCTTTCTAAGTTAATTCACTTAGCACAATCCTATCCAGCTCCAGCCATGCTATTGCAAATGGCACTATTTCATCTATTTTACAGCTAAATGATATTCCATTGTGTATACATACTACATCATCTTTATCCACTCAACTGTGCATTTAGGTTGCTTCCATAATTTGGCTATGTAAACAGTGCTGCAGTGAACAAAGGAATGCGTATGTTCTTTCTAGTGTTTCTGCATCCTTCAGGTAGATATCTTGGAAAAGGATTGACGGATCATAGGGTAGATATATTTTTAAGATTTCGAGAAACTGTTTTACATGGGGGCTATATCCCCCTCTGTCTACATTCCCACCAACAATAAACAAGGAATATACTTCTTAAATGGCTATAAATGAGGCTTTGTGAGCTATATCATCTTTTACAAATATTCTGTTCTACTATGATAATGAAAAGGGAGTCAGAGACAAAGCAAAATATGTTGAGTTTAAACTATAGATGATCCTCCACTTGGTGGTGGGAATTTTATGGGGACTACACCTGAGAGGAGAAAGCAAACTATAAAAAATGAACAAAGATGTAAAATATAGAGAGAGAAATAAAAATAAATAAAGGGGGAAAAGTAAATAAAATACAATTGAGGTGGATTTGGCCCACAGACCAAAGTTGGCCAATTCCTGCTCTGTATCTGTTAGCTTTGAAACAGGTGTATTAACATAAAATGAGCTCTAACACGCTCTCCTACTGAACAGATTGAATGAGTTAACAAATGGGACAATGTTTTTACTTCAGAGAGGAAAGAGCAATAGTAAATAGTCCATAACACAATGACAATTACCTTCCAGTATTCATTTGATGAATATGTTTATCTTCTCATAAAAACAAGAAACCCTTACAGTATCATATTAACCTACTCAATGAATTCGTTTATGGTTGCATATTTTAAAATTTAACACATCTTTTCTAAATGTCCCTTACAAATTCAAGATATCATTACATAGTTTCTTATATGGATGCAAGGCATGGGAGGCTAGAAGGTTTATCTAAATTGCTTAAAAAAAAAGCTTCTACGTAAAAACAGAAAGTTGCCTGTTGGCAGGGCTTTGCTGAATGCTTTAGTAGCATTCAATAATATAATATAATACTTATAATGTAATAATAATACAAATGTAAGAGAAGTAAGTATGCAATATTAGGGTGCAAGAAGAACTGGGGGGCTAGCACTTCCTCTTGGGTGAGCAGGGAGATACAACAACATATGAACCCTATCAGTCAAGATGAGCAAAGCTTATTGCCACACAAGCAAACTGCATTTCTCTATGGCTTGCAAGACAATAAAAGTAATTTTTGGCCATGGTACATTTACATGTTGGGTCAGCCAGATGATTCTATTCATTGCAGACACTCAAAGGATGAGCCTGACAGAAACAAGATCTGACACAGACTTCTAGGATCAAAAAGGCAAAGGCAAAGTAATCATGCAGAACTCTGCACAAGCAACTACACATGGTGCACAGCGCACTTCCACTCACATCTCATTGGCCAAAGCAAGAGCCAAGACCAAGCCTGATCTAAGTAAGAAAGGAAGCAAAATCTTTCCAGCTAATGACTATTTTCTCATTTGTGAATAGGGGTGTCCACCATCAGAACCACAGAGTTATCTTAGTTGAAAGAATGAAGGTCCTGACTTGGTTGCATCTGAGGTATAACTTTTTTGAAATTCTCTACTGGACTGGGAGGCTATCTAGCTGAAAAGGCACAGATGCCTTAGAGGCTCACCATACAGAAAGGCAAGTTGGGATTCGATCGGGCTTCCTCCCAGGACCAAAGGTTCATGGGGAAGGGCTGGTCCTGATATCACGCAGGAACTTGAAGCCCCTCTAAACTCAACTGCACTTACAAGGACCATTTCTAGAAAGCGGCACCCCTGGTGTCTCTGCAGCCTGAACAGGAATCTAGACTTGCACAGGCTCCATGACAAGTCAGAGCTGTCTGGGATGGTGCAGTGTTCAAGAGCAACATTCCACAGAAAGGACAGCACGTCAGTGACAAAGATCCTGGATCTGCTGATGAACCATCAAATTCTCAACTTCAATGTCTTTTTCTGTCTCAAACGTAGAAATAGGACCCATGCAATGGACTGAGTCAACTCCTAGAATTTGGAGGCAGGATCAGGCAGCCCTCAAAAGTGAGAATGGAAAATTGTGCATGGTATGACTGCATCTGAGGCGAGAGAAGAGGTCTGAACAATTACACGGGAGATCTGTTGTTTCTTGGTTTACTTATCAGTATTACAGTATGCGCCAGTCTGAAGAAGTTCCTCCCTTCTTTTCAACCAGACTTCTGCCCACCATAGGTGAGGATTTAAAGATCTAAACTATGCAACCAACTGGGAGGAATTTTACCATTTAAGCACTCAATTAATAGAATAAAGGTTGGGGAAACCGTAAGAGAGAAGGGCCTGGAAAGACTCCAAACAACACTAAGAGGTGGCCAGAGGGGGTCCATTTCTACCCCTGAAAGTCACTTATGGCCACCAGTTCCACTGCCAGTTGCCTTCAACTGACATTGGTTCACTCAATGAACTCAAATAAGACTGAAGTAAAAACTCACTCCAGTGGCTGCTGCATGTACTGCCTTCTTCGCAGCTACCCTGATTTCCTTACTTTCTGATATCTCCTAAGGGTGAAATTCCCCCATCAGACACAGTGATGTGCTTCCCTGGAGCAGGAGAATAGTATGGTTTACAAGTAAGAGCCTCTAAGATCTGATTACAATTCTATAAGCTGTGTGGCTCTGGGCAAATTGCTTAACCTTTCTGTGCCTTGGTATTATCATTTCTAAAAAGGAAATAATAATAATAATACTTAACTCATGCGGCTGCTGTGAGGATTAAAAAATTAAGCGTAAGTCATTCAGGGGATGATCTACACCAAGTAATCACTATAGCATTAGCCACCACTACCATTTGCACTGGTACACTCTTCCACAAAAGCAATTCTCATGGCATTACTCTCTTTAGCCTTCTTGAGAGTGTGAAGATAATAGAATTTCTATTTGTTGAACAACTATCCTATGCTAGAAAAATATATTAATTTACTCATGTATTTGTTAATTTGATCCCATTTAACCCCCACGAGCACTCTAATAAATAGACATGTTTGTACCCATCTCATAGATGAGGAAACTGAGGCTTGGGTTAAGACACTTGTCTTAGACATAGAATGAAAACTGATGAGAAAATCTGAAGTGCCTATGTCCTTTCTCTAGATTGTGCTGCTTCTTCCCTTCCCTCCCTGAGCCAAACAGTAAGCAAGAGAAGGCTTACGGTGAGAAAGAAGAGACCTCTTTGCTTGATGATCCTTCTACCAAAATAAAAAAGTAGAGAGGAGGGGGCAGTACCACAAGACAGAGTGCAGGATAGCAGTGCCACCTCCAGTACAGCCACCTGAAAGGTGACTGTGTCTTATCTCTTAATTCCCAGAGGATCTGTAGCTGTGTTATTTCACCGCCAGGAGAGGACAAACATATCCCTAGTGAACCTCTGTGTAAAGTTCAGCCCTGCCCTCTCCACACTCAGCTCCCTTGCTGCACATTCCCAGAGACCGTCAAAGAACCTTCTGCCCCTTCCCACCTACCTCCCCACTGGAGACACAGGCCTGTGTATACTTTGCGAGTTTTAAAACAAGGCAACCTAATTAAGTAAAACCCTTTGAAAGCCCCCAGGGATGTGAGAGCTGCAGGATTGGCCACATCTGGGGCAGACACTGTCAGGAGGTCCAGACACTGGTCAGGCCACCAAACGAGGCGCCCTCAAGACTGGATTTCCCTCCTCACTGAGCTGACCACACACCCTGTGAAAAGAGAAGACGGAGCAATCTCCATGATTTCTCCAATTCTAAAAAGCAAGTTTCAAATCTAACTTCTGCCCTAATTAAATGTCCCCAAACTACCTCTTTTAGGTTCTGGAAAATTCCAAGAAGAGAGTGTGGTCATTATCCAGTAGTGCTCCTACCCTCACTTTTTTCCATTTCTGTGTACCAACTTTAGTGAAGTAAAAATGACCAACTTTAATAGAGAGGAAAAATGAACATCCATATCAAGTAATCAAATAATTTTAAATGGGTTACTGCCACTGAGATTCAGAAAGATGGCAGCCAAGTTTCAAATGCTTTACTAGATATACGTGCGCGCGCGCGCGCACGAGAGAGAGAGAGAGAGAGAGAGAGAGAGAGAGAGAGAGAGAGAGACACGAGAGAGACTACAACGCAAAGCTTTAGTCCTGAAAATACAATAAGCAGAAAACCAATATAAAGGGAGAGGAGATTCTGTGCCAAAACAGGAAGTGAAAAGATGTGTAAAAAAAATGCTTGAAAACCACCAAGTATACATAAATGATCACCTTACATTTGGTAATAGAAACAGCTGTAGTGCAGGAATCCTTGCTGCAGTCTTTATCCCCATTCCTGGGAAGCTATGTAGGAGAGACCTAAGAATACTCCCTCAATAGGGGCAAGAGAAAAAAAGACTCCCAAAGGGACCCCCCACTAGACCCTGTGGCAGCTGCTTATACACTTTACCTTCTAGAACTCTCAACCCTGGCCATCTGCAGATGTTGCCTCTGGTATAGATCAAATGTTTGTGTCTCCCCCAATTCATAAGTTGAAATACTAACCCCCAAGGTAATGGTAATTGAAGGTGGGATCTCTGGAAGGTAATTAGGTCTTGAGGGTAGAGTCCTCATGAATGGGATTAGTGCCCTCATAAAAATAAAACAGATCCCGTGGAGTTCCCTCAATCCTTTTGCCATGTAAGGATACAGCAAAAAGACACCATCTACAACCAGGGAGAGGGCCCCCACCAGATGCTGAATCTGCTGTTACCTTGCTTGATCTTGGACTTCTCAGCCATCAAAACTATGAGAAATAAGCTCCTGGTGTTAACACGCTACCCAGTCCCGGTATTCTGTTATACCAGCCCTGCTGGATTAATATAAGCCCTGTCCCTGGTTTCAGACCAAGAAATGCACTTTGGAGAAGTCACAATGGCTCTTAATGCCACACAACCAGGCAGAGGTACATTTAAAATTTAAGTCTCCAGTTCCAGATGCAAGTGCTTTGGGGCTTATCTTAAGCCATGATGTCTTCAAGAAGAGTTAACACAAGAGAACAATTAAAAAACAATATAAAAGTGCGCTATAGGGAGTCTTTTTTTGCCCCATATCAACTTACTACTTTTATTTGAACAGAAGCCATGCTCAGCAGGCATATTCTGGAGCTGCTGTTTTCACTTCCCGTACTCTAGAGGTAGAAAATTGTGACTCTGCATTGGCGATCAGCACCCTGACTTCCACCACCCACAGGGGCCAGCTTCAGGAACAGCTGGATCCACCTGTTCAAATGAAACAAGACCACTCTTTGTGGTGTTGGCGTCCACTTCAGCCAGCTGTAGCTGTCTCCTCACAGGAGCAAAGACGGTCGGTCACTAGCAGTGGTAGCATATATCCTTCCAGCCAAGCAACCCTAGCAGATTTTTATGTGCTTTTTCCCCATGGACACCTCCACTGTAGGTCCTGGGCTGGTGCTGATTTGAGCCACTTTGGTCAAATATTCTCCTTAGAAGCAGCAGGGTTGCCAGATAAAATGCAGGCTGCCGCATTAAGGTCGAATTTCAGATAATCATTGTTTAGTATAAGTATGTCCCATGCAAGATTTGAGACATATTCATATGTAAAAAAAAATCATAATTATTTATATGAAATCCAAATTTAACTGGGAATCCGGTTTTGTTTTGTTTGTGGTTGCTTCCTTCGTCCTGGCAACTGAAGGGCCAACCATGGTGCCAAGAGGGTGGAAAGTGAAAGACCTTTGGTCAGAGCTGGGGTGCAGGCCCACCCCATGATGGGGGGGGGGGGAGTGTGGAGTCCCTTCCATCTAATTGAAATGGGAGAAGGGTAACTCCCCAAATAAAACCAGGTACCCCTCCCTGGAGAGAGGGAATGGCTGTTTAGCAGCCAAAAACAACAGATGCACACTAGATTCTCGGAGTGGATGCCTCTGAGGAAGAGGAGCATATGTTTCTGGGGGTGGGGGGGTGAGGGGTCTGTGGGCCAGCTAAGTGGGAAAAAGAGAAAGCCTGAGCCCACTCCTTCTCAACCTTCCCAGTCTGTGTTTTTACCCACACACACTTGCCAGATTGCTCTACAAAAAGCAACAGCTGTGGAAACTGACAGTTTACAGTTGTGATAAATCGCATTAGAAAAGTATTTCAATTAAAGTCATATCTAACTAAAAAGCAAGAAGTCATCTCAGAACAAATAAATAAGTCCTTCAATTTGTGGAGCCTTGGAGGGGAAGATTTTAGCACTTACCTACTTTGCTATTGTTTTACTTCTTTCCTAGGAGACTGCCTCATACAGCAGCCTGGGGGCAGGCAGTTCATTGTCTCAGCTGGAGAAGCAGTGATTGATAAAGACTTGTGCTGGAAAACAAAATCTGTGCTTGGTAGTTTATTTCATTTCTGAAGGACTTAAGGAGTATTTCTTAAGGTCTTAAATGCAAACTTGGTTTCAGAGTTGCCTGCGAGTTCCCTTATTGTGTATAAGGGAGGGGCAAGCCCTCCCTGGGAGGTCTGCCTGCCCCCTCCCCCTGCTTTATCAGCAGACCAGAGGCCCCACTGCACTGTGTTCTCTCTCCCAAGCCAATTCATCTACATCTGCAACATTTTAAAAGGAACTCATGGGCATGTCTTCTCCAACAGATTCCTTTCCCTTCGTTTAGAAAATCATTCGCCTGCACAAAATGAATGACCTGGGGAAATCGCTGAGCCTCTCTTTCTCCCAGGGTCAGGGCCAGCACAGCCCCCAGACCCCAGGGGCCCAGGGTCCTATAATGGGCTTCACCTCCTGTCCCCTCCCTTCCCCTCCCACCAGCCCCTCCTCCCAAAGAAATCACATCCTTTTCTCCAAATCCCCCACTTCAGCTTGATTTTCAACAGATCTTTTACCCTGCCAGTTAGTAGTAATTCAAGACTAATTAGGTGATTGCTTTCATTTATGGTAGCAGTTGGGAGGGGGGAATGAAATGGCATTGCCCCTATTCTTGTTGGAAAAATAAATTACACCCATTGTTACTTGAGATCTTATTTTTCCCCCTATCAAGCAAATTAGCAGCTTGCTTCATTTTCCCAGCATTCACTCCTGAGCAGACGGCAGCGCCCTGGAATGTGGCTTAGAGCTGTGTGGTCAGTACAATTGTTGGGGCTGTCTGTGCCAACAATGAGAGGAGTCGGCTGTCTCTGAAAGACAAGTGGACTTGCCCTGCTTAGACCAAGGCACCGCGGCGAGCAGCCTCCGGGCCGGGCTTCTCAAAAAAGACGCACGCCGCCATCTAGTGGAAATGGGTACTAACAGCAGAGCACTTGTTATTCAGTATTTGCTTCTGGCCCCCAAGGACAAGCAATAATGCTTCTTGTCAAGTTACTAAAAATAGAGAGGATTCTTTATACTTCCAGTAGTGAGAAAATGTTTGCCTTGATGGCTGGAGTGAAGGTGCAACTCAATGCTTGCATATCCTCGTATTTCTGGGTAGCTCTCCTAGGTACTGATTTTCAGAGCCAAGACGTGATTGGCAATGAGTGGTTCTCAATCTGCATAGTTCTTCTGGGTAGTTCTAAATACCATGGGCAGAGAGCCTCAGCCCCTCAAGGCAACAGTTCAGCCTTCCCATCACCCTTCATCTCACCACAGCAAGCTCAATTCCAGCGTGCACCAAAGAGACAGTCCAAAGCTAGTTTACTCAGTCATGGACACTGCCACTTTTCAATGGAAGCTAGAAAATCAACTCAATCCTAAGACTTGGTGTTGAGGGGAGGGACCCACTCTTCAACTCCTGATAACACACACATTAGTGTGTCATTCCTTTCCTCTCATTCTGTCTATATAAAGAGCATACAGTCTCCCCCTGATTTCTTGGATTTTAAGTACAGGCAGAGAGAGAATAAACCCAAGTGTAGAAGGTTTGGGGACAGTGACTCAATCTGGGGTAATTTTTCCTCGAGGAGGAATTTAGTAAAGTGTTGGGAGCTTAGACTGTCACGACTTGGGAGGGGGAGGGCACACTAAGTACCCCTACAACGCACAGGAGAGTCCCCACGCCGAAGAATTGTCCAACCCAAGATGTCAATAGTGTTAAGACAGAGGAAACCTGGTTTTGAATAACAAAGATTGCCCTCTAGTAATCAGGTTATGATAACACTGATTGTCCTCAATGAGCCACACTGCAGAGACTGGATAATTCATCCTCTCCCAAGCTGGTATTTACCACCTTTTCTCTTCTTTTAGACTCTTCCATTTTAAACATAATTTAGCTGTCTATTTTTTTCTCCTGTGCACTGCTGGAAAGAGAAAGGATTGGGAAGGGGGAGGGGAAGGCGACAGAAAAGGAGGATTAGAAGCATGACCTGTTTCTCCTGGAGAAGCTCGGCACATTCCTCCCTCAGATGTGCTTTGTGACCGAGCAGGGTACAATTAAAAGCACAATAATTTGCTTGTTATTCAAGTCAGGCATTAGTCCGGGTAATGGCGTGCTTGGTGAAGAGATGGATTTCCTTGTTAGGAGCTAAGCACAGGATTAGCTGAATTCTCCATGGAGAAATCTTGATTTGTTCAAGGTCTTTCATGTTTTCTACAGAGAAGGGATTATGTCTTCTTAAAGAGGGGCCTTGCTTAAAAAGCTACAAAGTATAAGAAAAGGATTTAGGGCAGAGGGGCCTGTGGTTAAGTAGCTGAGGGGTACAGGGAATTTTAGAGCAAAGGATTATTTAAAGCCATAAAGTTCAAAAAATAATTGGTTTAGCACTACTGGGTCAGTGCCGGCGAGTACGCTGTAAAGGCAGTTAAGCATGAGCTAATATTCATTTTACTTTGGCTAATTATTGCATGGATCCAGGAGAGAGTGAGAGGAAAGAAAACATTCCCCCTCCCCGGCAATCAGGAGGAGTATTGTTTTGGGGTTTTTTTGGCGTATAGGCACACTTATTTGTTAGGGTGCCCTAAATCTAGGCATCATATCAGCCTTTTTAGTTGAAATACAGGAAAATTGTTCTCTCAAGGCAGAACAGAACATGCTCTGCTATCCCAGGACAAGGCAGAAGCCACTGCTATTCATTTCAACTCCATTATTAGCCAGAGAGGACATGAAGTATCAGTCATGACTTCACCAATGCCCTTTCTAAACTAGGTCAGAGGCCCTCAACCAGGGGCAACTTTGCCCTCCAGTAGACATTTCTGGAGAGGGTCTGCTGGTCTTTAGTGAGTAGAAGCCAGGGTGCTACAAAATATCCTCTAATGCACAGGACAGATCCCCCCCAACAAAGAATTATCTGACCCAAAATGTCACTGGTGCCAAAAGGTAATGAAATGCTTGTCTAGAAAGAGGGGATTCTCTCTCTTGGCAGATAAAAGTTTTCAGAAGCCCCTACCCCCTTCCTCAAGACCATAATTGACAATTGCAGATAGCTATATTTAACACTAACGGACACAATTTTCTTCCCCCTTTTCTACTCTGGATGTTCTCCCAATTCAGGAAATAGAGGGAAGTCAAGAGAAACCTGGCCAGATTCAGTTTCTCTTCAACTAATGCTTGAGTACCTGCAAAGAGCCAGGCACTCTGCCTGCACCTACAGGTCTAGGAGGGTTGCAGGCTCAGCTGTGCCCAGCTGCTCCTTCCACAACTCACACATGCTAAGAGAGGGGAAAGCTGTTTTCTCTGTGATTTCCCTGGGTCAGAGTTTTAAGGACTTTTATTCCCCTTTCTGAGATTACTCATTCCTCCCTGCCTAAAGTACATTCCGTTAAGCCATTCGTCCTGCAGTTTTAAAGCGTTGAGAGCCGGCAGCTACAAGATACCATTTTCTCTCCTGTAAATGATGACTCTCATCCTGAGGGAGGTTAACGCCCTGGCCCGGAACTTCCACAGAGCTAGTTAAAGCCAAGGGGCTGAGCATCAGGACTAATCCATGCATGGCCACCCAGTCTGGGAGATTAACCTCCATTTACACAAGATGGGAAGACAGTGCTGCAGGAGGAAAGTTAGAGGACACCAGAGGGTGAGAGGTGGCCACCCCCAAATTAAATCCTACCCAGCACCCTGCAGGAGATAAATGAGAGAACATTTGAGAAGTCCCACCAACCCTGCTCTCCCCTTCTCCCAGATTTGCCTTTCTGCTTTGCTCCCACTTCCCAGTCAATCCACACAACGCTTACCATCCAGGCATCGCTTCACCACAGGGATGAATTCTGAGAAACAAGTTGTCATTGGGATAATGTCATAGGGTGTAACTGCACAAACCTAGATGGATTGCCTACTCCACACCTGGGCTGTGAGGTGGAGCTTATTGGGACCACTCTCATATCATTTCCGCCCTTTCCGCTCATCACTGGCCGAAACATTAAGTGGCACATGACTAAACAAAAGTTACAGGGACACTGATAAATCTCAAGTCACATCATAGTACTTTTGCATTCAAACTCTTTGAAAGTTCCCGGCTCCCTCTGAGTAAAAGCAAACACCCTTCCCCCATCCTTCCTCCCCATCTCCTCCTTTCTCTTCTTCCTCCTATCCTCCATCCCCCGTTTCCTTTTCCCCTCTCTGCTCTCTCTCTCCGTGTGTGTGTGTCTCACACATACACACACACACATGCACACACACACACACACACACACACACACACACACGACCTCACACCCCTACTCCTCCTGACCTCATCTCCCACTGTTGTTTACCTTTCCTCACACTCCTTCAAGCACACCTGGCCTCCCTGCCATTGTGGCAGCTCCCTCCTCACAGCCTTCATTTGCATATACTGTTTCATTTGCCTAGAACATTCTTTCCTCAATTACTGGCTCTTCACCCTCAAGTCCGTCTATTAGTCTCCTTTTACTGTGTTATCCTCTTCCCACTTACATGCTTTATTTTTCCCATAACCTTTTTCATCTGGTAACATGCTAAAAATGTTCACTCTTCTCTTTTTGTGTCCTTCCATACTCCTCTTTCACCCCCAGAGAGTAAAGATCTTCCGATAATTTTTTCAGATAGGTCCAGGTATAGTGCCTGGCTCCCAGTAGGTACTCAATTATTAACTGAAGAAATGAATGACTAAACCAGGCTACTTAGTCTCAGATGCTCTATCGTGAAACTTCCCATCCCCTCTGTGGTTGACTGAAGAATGACACCCTGACAATGAGTCAGCTGTAAAGTGTGAGGATGGAAGTACTTACTGTGTCTCCTAAGGGCACTGGTGTCATTTGCTTTTAATTGTTGTGAAATGCATATCACATAAAATTTACATCTTAACCATTTTTGTGTCCTGCTCTGTGGTGTTACGTACATTAACACCACTGCGCAACCAGGCTCCAGAACTCTGTCTCACAAAACTGGAAATCTGTACCCATTCAACACCGCCCCATCCCACTCCCTAGCAACCAGCACTCTGCTCTCTGTCCCTGGGAATCTGCCTGGTGTAGGTACCTCATCAAAGCGGAATCTCACAGCATCTGTCTTTTTCTTACTGGTTTATTTCATTTAGCATAACATTCTCAAGTTGCATCCATGCTGTAACATGTGCCTGAATTTTCTCCCTTTTTAAGGTTGTTAATATTCCACTGTATGTATATACCACATTCTACTTATTCTTTCATCTGCCAATGAACTCATGGGTTAGTCTATTTTGGGGGGCTACTATGAATAGTACTGCTCTAAACATAGAGAAATCTCTCTTTGAAACCCTACTTTCCAACTACTGGGGGTATAGACCAAGAAATGAAATTACTGGATGGCACAGTAATTCTATTTTCAATCATTTGAGGAACCACCACACCATTTTACACAACAGCTGAAACATTTTACATTTCCCCCCAGCAGTTATCAAGTTCTAATTTCTCCATATTTTGTAATCAGGTATCTTTGATAGTAGTCACAGGGGTATGAGGTGGTATCACATTATAGCCTTGACTTTTTTTTTTCCTAATGATCAGTGATGTTGAGCATTTTAAATGTTTACAAGCTATTCATAGATCTTCTTTGGAGAAATGTCTATTCAAGTCCTTTGCCCATTTTTTAAATAGGTTTTTTTGTTGTTTAGCATTGTTTGTTCATTCTGGACATTAATCCCTTATCAGATATATAATGTGCAGACATTTCTCCTATTCTGTGGGTTTCTTTTTTACTCTTGATGATGTCTTTTAATACACAATTTGTCTATTTTTCAAGAAGCACAATTTGTCTATTTTTTTCCTTTGGTTACCTGTGCCTTTGGAGTCATATATAAGAAATCATCACCAAATCCAATGTCATAAAGCTTTCGAGCATTTGTGTTTTTTTAAAGGACTTGCTAATGACAAGTTCCCCAGTTTGGGGTATTCAGAGTCCCCAAAACCTATCCATGTAAGTGTTGCCAATTCAGAATTTATATGCTTACCAACATTCAAGGAACTATAGAAGCACAGTTGAAATATATATACATATACATCTCCATTTCCCTTTTTTCCTTTGCTCTTTCTCAATAACACATCTGGAGTAGGCTATAGTGAGGAAGATGCTTTTACCTCATCCCCTATGAAATCACATTGTCCATGCCCCCAGCATCAAATAGCTTCATGATCTTGGAGAAAGGTTTGACTAACATGAAAAGAGCAATATTAAATTTCAAACTTAAGAAAAATTCCATTCAAGTCCTGCTGGGATTCAAGTTCAAATTTATGTAACCTCGAAATCCATGTTTATAAGCCGCTGGCTTCTATTTATTTTGAAGACACAGAAATGCAGGACAAGTAGCACTGTCTCTGCTGTTAGAAAAATGTGATACACCCCCCCCCCTTTGAGCCTTAATGTTGGTACTTATAGGATCAAAATGGACAAGCAGGGCCTCCCTGGTGGCGCAGCGGTTGAGCACTGTGCTGTGAAGCTGTCTACAGCGCACGATGCGGGTTCGATGCCCAGCCCGGGAGAATCCCACATGGTGCGGCAGACATCTCCTGCCTCGCCCGCTGCTCCCCTCAGCAGTGTATTTCTGATCTGCCTGTTCTGCTCCCCACTATGTCTCTGGTGAACCCTCTCGCTGCCCCATGCCTCTGGCCTGTACGCCAGCTTGTATAAATAAATCTTAAAAAAAAAAAAAATCACTAAAAAAACCAAAATGGACAAGCACAGCGCATTTCCAGCATCAGTTCTGAAGAAATTTTCAGTGTTCTCTTGTTATATGAAAATAGCTTACAGAACTTATAGAAGCAGCACAGTCAAGACTGAAATAAAGGCAAAGTAACTCCCAGACCTGCCTTCTTGATTCCCCCTTATACCTTGAGTTCTTGTCCTACCAAGAAGTCCCAGGGCCCATTGTTGGACCTGGAGGGCTTAGCCCAGCATAGAGCTAGTGACCACTGGCTCCCTTTGAGCCCAGTAGTTTTTGTTTGCATGACTGCTTTTTTTCCTGCTCTCATTTCTTAAGAGTTTTTGAGAGTGGAGCCAATTAAAGAGGTCCATCTCATCTCAGACTAGCATGGCAAGTAGTCCTTGATCATTTGTTTCGTGCATTCCTAAAAGATTAAGTGGTGATTAATTTAGTGGAAAACTTAGGTTTCCTAGAATCAGGAATCCCAACATTCTGCCATTCCACATCTGAATGGACACGAGCAAGCAGTTTTACCCTCTCCAGACCTTTAGTTCCTCATTGTTAAATGAAAGAGCCAGCCCTGAGTGTTTCCTAATGTATGGTATGTGGACCACTGTGGAAGTTAAGTAACAGGCTTAACAAAGATGACTACTTTTATATTACGCATTTTTCTACTAGACATGGAAATAAATATTTTTGAAAACCTATCAGCCCATGACTTCACGAATAGTATTGCTAAAGCAAGTGAAAGTGGGCAACACCATGATCATCCACCTCACACACTGGTAGAACTCATTGCTTGTTCATGCAATGAAGTCTCCAGAACTTCAGAATTTCGCTTCCATCCAAATTGTCCAGAAGTATTGAGACACTGTCAAGGATTACAATGAATTCTCACTTGCGTTGCTGAAAAGACCTTAGCGTCACTTCTGATGATATGTGAATAGGTTTAAATATAATGTGTAAGTGATTGACAATTCAGGAGACCTCTGCAATTGACTTCTAGACTTCCACCACCTTGATATCAGTCTTTGGCATATGATAGATTTATATAAAAGTCAGTGGCTTCCCTACTATCAGTCTTAATATAACCAGTGTATCTCTCATTAAGAACAAACTTTTTACTTCCAGACTAGAGCTTGGAGCAGGCTCTCTTTTTTTGAAATGAATGTACCTTTGCACAGGGAAGGCAGGCTTGCATAAATAGGTTTAAACACACACAAAGTCAAGTCACTTTCTGTCTGTTCTCAGGTTAGGCCCTGATGCTAATGCCTGAAGGGAAGGCTCTAATCTATTAGAGACTCTATGCACTGGTGGCCTCTCAATTCATTGCCATTCATTACCATGATGGCATGTGTGTGAGTGGGAGAAGGACCATACCAACACATCTGCCATTTTGGTCACCATCCGCTATACAAGTCATCAGATGGGGAGAATCCAGGCTCAAAGGGACACACGCCCCAGATCTCAGAAATTCAGTTTCCATTTAAATAGCAACCAAATCAAAGCATTCTTGGGACTTTTAGCTGCCCACTCCCTGCAAGATACTTCCCCAGGCCGAACTCAGTCTGTGGGAGTCACAGCACTCCTACCCTCTACATTGCTCACTGTGAGGTCTTCATCTCTACTCTGTGCATATCCAACATTGTGGGGATGCCAGTGTTGTTCTAATAGGCAGAGAACTTGAAACAGTTAAAATACAATGTTAAATGTAAATGCAAGTGGGAAAGACAAAACAACCAGAGTAATTTGGAGGTCAGCTGGAAAGCAGAGAGGAGGAAGTGAAGCTTAGAATGAACCTAAGAACAGATGGGGATTTGGACAGCTGGCACAGAAATTGCAGAAAATAACTGGGCCAAGGAAGGAGTGAGCATTATATTTAGAAGCCACAGAAGAGAGTGGAACACGGTGTTTGGACTGGGAAGCAGGAGAGAAGATGTTGTAAGGGACATGGGTTGGGGGAGCGACGGGTGATGGAGCACTTCATGAAGAATTTCAGTTTTACTCTGGGACACTGATATATTTTGGTGTGAGGCAAGCTATCCGTGCTGCTTTAAAAATGGATATTCTTTAATATCCATTGGTATTTGGATATCCTTTTATATCCAGAATGACTTGGAGACCAGGATATTAGTCTATTATAGATACTATACTATTTGGGAAAAGAAAACCCCAATATAAAAATGGTGTGTTGGTTAACTCAGACTGCCTTGTCAGAATGTCACAGAGTGGATGTCTGAAACAACCAAAATGTACTTACAGTTCTGGAGCCTTTGAGGCCAAGATCGAGGTGTCACAGGGCTTGGTTTCTCTGAGGTCTCTCGCCTTGGCTTGCAGATAGCATCTTTTCTCGGTATTCTTACTTGTTCTTTGCTCAAGACACACCTAAAAAGAGAGGTAACAGATGTCTCTTCTTCTTACAAAGGCACTATTCTCTCAGGTTAGGGTCTGAAACTTAAGGCCTCATTTAACCTTAATCACTCCCTTAAAGGTGCTTCTCCAAATTTAGTCACATTGGAAGAGAAGGCTCCAACAATATTAATCGGCGGGACTGAGTGGAGAAGATAAAATTCAGTCCAACAAACGATCTGAACTAAAACAGTCATAATGGAAATACAAGGGAAGGAATAGGCAAGAGAGACTTCTGGAGGACAAATGGACAATATCTGTAAGGGGTAGAAAAGAATCAAAGACAACGCCAGCATTATCAACCCAAAGGCATGGGGAGACAGAGATGCCTCGCAGAACAGTACACCCTTCTTTCAGGGCTTCATATGCCATTATTGTCCCCACTCTCGCTACAGGGTGTTTCTTGCATTGTTTCAATTAAAGAACAGTCCATTTTTATTATATGAGAATTGTAAGAATCAAATATAAAGATATTTTAGGGTTGCACAAAAGACTATAACCAGAAAAAGTAGGATAAAATTAAAGAGGGAATTTAGACTTCAGCAAAAAAAGACCATAATATTGAACTCTGTTAGACAGGATAATATTCAGTTTCCCAAAGGAATCAAGAACTGCCACATTCATTCAATGACCTCAAGTCAGCTTCAAAATTGCACAGAAGTGTGTTCAGCAAACCACTGTCAAAAGCCGTAAAGCCCCTTCCTTTTCCATCTAATTACTCAGGTGCCTGGTATCCAATGTCATCGATAAGACCATCACTGTCCCACCTGCCCAGCAGTTGTGGGAGCTCCCTGTCATTTTAGCCAAAAGTTAATTCAATCAAAAACCTGATCATTATTCACAAGCTGGCTTAGACTGTGTTCCCCAGGAGCAGACCCCTATATGGGGATCCATGCACATGTGGTTTAAGTCGGGGAAGCAGGCCAGAGGCACGAGGAAGCCACACTATGGGCTTTGCTTCATTTTCCACCAGATCTCCTGGCTCTGCCCTCCTCCATGTGCTGACTTGGTCCTTCCCTTCGCTTCCACAGGACTTTAGGAAAAAATGGCTCTGACTGTTATGGAAGGAGAGGGATGTTTCTCCTTCCCCAATCATAGAACAGAAATTTTGAGCTTTCTCCAAAGGAATTAACTTCCGTTCCTTGTTCACTCCTGAACTACTGTCCATGGCAATGGGCATAGGCCCCCTTTGAGTAGTTTCCACCAAACGAGGTTAATTGGAAGAGGAAAGGAAGAGAGAAATGGAGAAAGAAAATCCTACTCAGGCCACAAAGTTGATAGAGTATGGACAAGGAAGAAGTAATAAATAGCCACCAACGCAAGGCAAAACTGAAGACAACCTAAATACACATAATCATAAACAGGGCATTGACTTTGCAAGTTAAAATATCATTATTCAGTGGAACACTGCACATCCACTTGAAACATGCAATAATATGAAGAGGATGTTCAGTGTCCTTCATATGGAAAGGAGACAATAAACTCTTAGAAATTTGCACATTCATTTGTGAACAGCAGTTCTATGTAGTGGCATTTTCTTATTTTTTTATTTCCATATTAAGCTTTTATTTATATGTATTTATATTTTCCAATTATTTATAATAAAATATTCTACTTCACAAAGAGAAAAATATCCATTCCACTACTTTCATGCTTTTTAAGAGTCTGAAAATTTCCCATGTTCTTCCATTAAGTAATGGGAAAATAGGGAAGCTAGCGTTTATTCTTACTTTTGTAATGAAAGAAACAGGTCCATTGAAACAAAATGACATGCGCAAGTTCTCACAGTAAGTTATTACAGCAGATGATATTAACATCAAAGTAAAATCTGTCTATAACAGTTCTGTTCCAGCTCCCCAGACTATATCTCCTCCCCAGCAGATAAGAATAGTCACTCTTTCCACCCTTCCTCCAAACAAAATCAGCATCTCTTGCATTCATTTTTATTCCCAATGTATCTAGCATGACACTTATCACAGAGTCTCAGTTCAAATGTATTGTCTAGATAATTCTGTATAATAATGAAATATTGAAAATTTAATGACAGAAGCAGAAACTTAAGGATTAAAATCCAGTTCCCTCAACATAGGTAAACATCAGTCTTAATTGTGGCAACCCAACCCCAATGACCTGATTCGTCATTTAAGGACCCATAAATAAATTATATTTAAATATCCTTTGTTTCCCGGAGAGCACAAAGGTTATAGCCATAAACTTTGATGGTAACCTACTGATGTATTCTCTAGAGCAATGTGGCCTGAGAAAAAACAGCTCAAAAACCAACACCCAGACAGGATTTCCTGTGTGGAGACTAGTATGGAAGCAGAGGCTCCACTGTGGTAGCAATATTGATTTTCTGGAACACTTGATTTCAATAGTACTAGCTTTTGTCCATTAAGCAGCAACCACTGTTGAGCATGTCAGACAAAAATTCTGAGAAACTAAAATTAATGCGCCTTCATAAGAAATTTTGAAATTCAATTTAGGTGTGTTATTGAACAGGAATCTATTATTGAAAACAAGCTGACTTTATGTCAAGGGAACAGATGAGTTAAATGCAGTGATCACAGCTGATGCTTGTATAGCAGCCCTAAACTTGGAAGAATTTACCCCACCCTGAATACAAACCAATCCCCATAATCTCAACCCCCACCCCTTGCTATGATGATTCTCAGCTAATCAGTTCATGAGATTTCCTAGCACAGTGACCGGTTTAGTTTAGTCCAAATCAAAATGAAAACAGAACTTTTGTTTAATAGATTTGGGAGAAGCGCTTTATTGTTTTTGGAAAATCCAGTGCTATAGGTTCAATTGCTTCCTCCACCCTTTCCATCAACAAATTCACATGTGGCAGCCCCAATCTTCAATGTGATATTTGAAGATGGAGCCCCTGGCAAGGTAATTAGGCTTGTATGAGGTAATATGGTTGAAGCCTCACCATGAGATTAGTGCCCTTATTAAGAACACATACCAGCTAGCTTACTTCCTCTTACTATCTATGGGCAACAAGCAATGCCATGTGAGGAGAGAGGAAAGGCATTTATCTGCAACCCAAGGAGAGAGCCCTCACTGGATATCAACCCTCATGGCAACTTGATCTTGGACTTCTAGTCTCTAGGACAGTGAGAATAAATTCCTCTTATTTAAGCTACCCAAACTGTAGTATATCATTATGGCAGTCCAAGCTGCCTAAGACATCTGGTATATAAATGTGCAACCTGACACAGAAGCAGCCATTTTTATCCCCCAAAGAAAGCCAGCTTGAGGATAAAGCCAGCTTCTGGAGAAAAACAGAACTCCAAAGAGAAAAAAGGGAAATAATACCCTAATAACATCCCACCTAATCCTACCTGAAGTTTGAGTTTCTTTCATTTGCAAATAAAACCCTCCTAAGATGTGGAAATAATATACACACAAGCATAAGGTTTAAAAGAAAGTTGGAAACATGAAAACAGATTAAACTTTCAGGGGAAGGAGAATGACAGGTTTTCTCTTTAATTTCAAATTAGTTCACCTTCACTAAGGGCTCACAATGGGTCATCTCTTTTAGTTCCCATTTTATGAGGAGACTAACTGCAATTTCAATGTTGCTTGCTCCATAAATAAAAATATGTACAACAATAATTGCAGTGTTAAAAAGATTTTTTTGATCTGTTTCTAGAAATCATCCTCCTATAGAATAAAAGTCAGTTGATATAAAAATCACTCCATACAACACATGAAAGGCACATGGACAATCTCTTACCCAAACAAGTCTACAAAGGAAAAGTAGCCCCAGCCAACATAAAAAAATCACTTAATCTTGCCCTCTATTTCAGTAACATCAAAGTGGTTATAAGATAAGATGATCACAATAGCCAGTACATAGCAAGGTTTCAATAAATATTTGTTGATTTTAGGAATAACCACATGGTTAACCCTTTGCAGTGAATTTCATTCCTTCAGTGGTGCCTGTTCAGATGCTTCTGTTGAAATAGCTTTAGTTTGAACATTTCAGTATGGAAATATTAGGAATTACATTCACCTGAATCTAGATCAAACTGGCAACTCATGACTACATCTGGATGTCTTTGATCTTTTGAAACGCTGTGCTAGACAGTTTCTACATGCCACTTCAGACCCAGCCGCCACCTTTCCCACCCTGGGACCTGTAATGACTACACTGGCAAATGTCCAGGTGCGCTTGGCCTATGGAGAGGCCACATAGTAGACAACAGACTAGAGGAGGAGATCAAATGCTTCTGCCCCAACACGTCTCTGAAGCTGACTGTTCCATTCATCAGAAACTTCCATACAATGGACCCATCTCCTAACCCCACAGTCACCATCTCCACTGGGGGTTTTAGGAACAGATCCCACTGTTTCTCATCTCAGCATGCTGCTCAATTGCCTATGATTTTACACTACACATAGATAAGTAATCCTTTTTCAAATTCACTACAAGTTGTCCAAATTGGGCATGTCAGGACCTCAACTGACACAAATATGGTGCCCAGTTGATTTTGTAGTGTAACTTGGGATCAGGAAAGACATAGATGGTCTTTTAGTACAGTAAGACCTAAGAGTAGCAATTGCAGATGTATCTCATATGTTGATATAGCAGCAGGTCATTAAATCTTATCATAGATTTGTCTAAAAACATTTCAACAAAAAGCAAAACCAAAGAGTGGGAAAAAATTTTGTTAGCACCCATGTCAAGCCCAACCTGACTTCTCTCCACCACGTTCGGAATTTAAAATATCACGCCTACCCAAGAATGAAAATAGTTGTCATCTACACCCTTCTTTATAGGACAAAGTTGGAAGAATTTTGGGGACAGTGCATCTTGGGAATACAGGCAGTACAACTTTAGGGGAAGGGAAAGCATTAAAAGCACCTAGCCCTGGGGCTCCCTGGTGGCGCAATGGGTTAAGTCTCAGCATTATGAAGCTAATCCGCAGCCACTGCAGCATGAGTTCGATCCCCATCCAGGGAGCTTCCCACATCGTGCAGCAGACCTCGCCTGTCTCGCCCGCTGCTCCCCGCAGCAGTGTATTTCAGTAGATCCTCTTGTTCTGCTCCCCACTGTCTTTGGTGAATCCTCTCACCACCCCCTACCTCTGGTCTGTACCCCAGTTCTTGTATGCATAAATAAATAAATCTTAAAAAAAAAAAAAGGGCACCTAGCCCTGGGGACATAGGAAGGAGAAAGTGTGTTCTGGCTAGAATGCCTACCACTGGCTGAAGGGACTTCCAGGGGAGAGGCCCTGATGCCATCATAGACCACTGTGCAGCTTTGCTGAGTACAACTCCAGTGAGCAATGGTCTCAAAGGAAAGATCACAGAAGCTGCAGCTCTGTTGCATCTCACTCAGATCCCAGGGTCCCATGTGATCCCTTGGAATGATCTGCTAGACCAGATGCTATGCCCTACATTCAACCTCTAAGCTTCTATCATTTGAAGTCCATCACAATAAACAAGAATAGATTAAACCTTCTTTGAGTTCTGCATGTTTCCCCACTTACGTCCCCAATCATCAAAAGGCTTGAAGATTCTTCACATGAGTAACAAATGGGGAAAGCGGACTACTCTAAAACTGTCCAACAAAGCACCCTCAAAAGTGACTGGGGGAGTGTGTGCATATATAACTTGAATTCCCTACCATCATAAAATCTGAAAATTTTATGGAATTATTTTTTCTGGAAATTCAAAAACAATTTTTTGGAAAATTTCATAATATCTGGCAACACTGGGTTCACACTCCCAAAAGCCACCATCACTGGGGCTGAGAAAAACCTTACCCTTTAGATAAGGCCTCCCACCATCTGCCTCACTTATTTATGTTAAATGTTGGCTTCTGGAATCATCTGAGTGGGCCAAGTCTGAAAACTCAATGAATGATCACCTCTCTTCTTTCCCAGGAGCAACTACAAGATGCTGGTTGTCAGTTGATAATGTGACCTTTAAAGGACCTTCTGATAAGCAGGGGAAATGTCTGAACCTTTATGACCGAAGGACAATCTCTTTGATTTTAAGATGTGGCATCAGTTTCACAGTCATTGATCTGTACAGTCACTTTCTTGGATTCCACAAAGACTTCTACAGAAAACTGTGGTTTAAGTTCCACTGTCTCCCCATCTAGAGTTTCAAATTCACATAGGGCCATTTTATGAAACCTCTTTAACTTTAAAGTACGTATCACTTTAGGTTTTACTCTGCACTAAATTTGAACTGGTCTCTATCTAGCACTCTACCCCCACCCTATTTCGACAAAAATGCTGAGAAAATGTGTCCTCAACATCACTTCAGCCCCCTTGCTTTGGGAGGCCAGATATGCCCCCATATTCACCTGTCTTCAGAGTGTTATGCCTAGTTCCATTTGACCTCTAGTGGGAACAGGTAAATACTAGAGTTTGTCATGTGACTGCTGATGTGCAGCATAAGCCACCCCAAGATGAGTCAAAGTGACATACTGGTTATTCTGACTTAACCCTTTGCACTCCGCTGTCCCCTCTCAGGGGACATCGGAATTCTAGCATATCACTCGGATGTCCCCTCTCAGGGGACATTGCAGTTTATTAATGATTACGGGGAATTGAGTTATTTCAACGCAACTTTTTGAGACACGCATGTTTCCCTGAAGTTTTTCCTTGAAATGGCACAAGAAATTAAATCAAAATATCGTAAAATTACTAAGATATATACAAGAAATGTCAGCGGGTTTTGTGTCAGACGAGAACGTGCACTAATCAGCCTGCAATGCATATTGGGGAGTGTTACAAAACTTATCATACTGTACAAAATTATAAACAATAAAATATTGGTTGTTTTGCAAATATACATTCCTCAATGTCACCCAATTCATATAAGTCCAATATCATTATAATACGTTACTTGGTTCCAAAATTATACTAAATAATACGAGGGTCTGTAAATGCACGTTTCCGCCGCAAAGTAGCGTTGAGTAGCTGGTAGCCAATGTCCAGAATGGTTTGGAGTGCAAAGGGTTAAAGTTACTTGAGAAACACCTGATTCAGCAATGATACTCTGTCCTTCCCAGTCTCCCTGAAAACAGGAAATAAATAGTCCATGTGACTCCCCCCACCCTGTACCAGGAGGTAGAAAGACATCTTATGCCCACAGACAGGGAATTCAGGGTCTTTTAACTGATAAACTCTTACTTAATGCCTCATTAGAGTGGTGCCCAAATAGTTTTGTCCTGTCAGTTCTTTACAAACTTGTTTATCTAAATAGTATATAAATCTCATGCTTTCGTCATTTCACAGGTCCCATATCTATGGCATCTCCACACATATGAAATTAAACTTGTTTTTCTAATATCAAATGGTTTCACTTATACAGGCATATAGGTGAACCAAGCAAGAAACACTCAGCAAGGGAGGGGGAGGTTAAGAGCTCAAAATGGGGTAGAAAGGAGCACAAGGGACTATAGTGATGGGTCACAGGTGAACTGGTGGTGGGTTACCCAAGGGGGATACACAATAATGTAAAAGTTATAAATAACAATAAAAAATAAATTAAATAAACTTGTCTTTCTCCTGTTAAACTGCCTTGTGTCAATTTAATTTTTTCTAGTGAAAAGAACTTAGAAAGGTAAATGAAAATTTTCCCTCGCCAACACAATGAATTGGGAACTGCCCTTTTTAAACTTCCAAGGGGAATAGAAACATGTGCAGCCCTGATGAAGCCTAGGTTAACTCTTTGGCCCAATAGCCTCCAGAAGTAGAGAGGGAATCTTTTAACATTTCAATCAGCCTGACCTCAAAGCACTGAGCACTGTTGCTGTTAAGCAAAAGTCTAATCAAGCTAGAAGACTGGAGTGGGAGAATGTCAGCTTGCCATAAAGAACCAAAAAGGAGTCAAACTGCACTTTAGGAAGTCAGGGAGTAACTATCTAAAATATGACGGACAGTCAGAGGTGGGTGAGTCCTGAAATCTCATTAACCCCTATTCAACATGAAGAAATGGAGCCTAGAGCCATGAAATGGTTTGGGCGGGATGTTTGTCTTATTAACCCCTGCTCCCCAGCATTCAGCCCAGGGCCTGGCATTTAACAGCAGTTGGTGAATAGATGGTGGGCCGGTTGAATGAACATTTGGCAGAACCTGAACTGAAACTCAAAACAAGGACTTTGGAGCTAGTCTTTGCCAAACCCACCAATCATCACAATTATCTAAGGAAGATTTTCATACAGATACCTGAACTCCACACCAGACTTCTTGAATCAGAATGATCAGATTGGGAGCCTGGTGATGTTAACAACTATCTCTCCCTTTCATTCCAATGATAACCCAGATTTAGGAATCTCTGCCTGAACAATGCCACCTCTCAAAATCTAAGGTACCTACAACAGTGTCCGATTGCTACAGACAGTCACATCTGTACACAGACATCTACACATATGTGCCATATGGACACATATATACAAGCACACATATATACACTTGCATATTGTATGGTACACAGGACTTCATTTAAAAAAAAAACTTGCAATTCAGTCCAACAATCAGGTGCCACATGGTCTGCATAGACGGTTCCTGGCAGCTATCTTGGTTTAGGGGGATGCTGAGGGCAAGGATCAGTCAATAATGTAACTGTATTAAGTTTTCATTAATATGACAAATAGGCTATTAATCAAGTTTACTTCAATAGTATGTATGCATGGCTTTAGTCTGTTTCTTTCCCATTAAAATCATTGATTCACATGCAGACTGTCATTCATTTCAGGCTTGTTCAGACCTATCTAAAATCTTCTAGAACAGAGAAAAAAGCTGAGTGTGGACCATAACACATCAGAAGGTAATATATTAGCCGGAAACCACTCTCAAAGGTTCATTCAAAAGATGAAAGCATTTACACCTCACAAGGTTCTTCTGCGCTCCTAAGAAAAAAGGAACTGCATCTGCTCCTATTAACAACTTCTTTGGTTTTCATTTGTGTTCCTATCCCCAATAACATAAGCTATATAACCAGATCCATTTATTTACTTCAATTTATGTAGGAGAGTAAATATAAGTGAGAGGAGGGCCCTCTCACTTTTTTCAAAGTCTGTATTTTTGCATTTAAATAAAGGGTAGAGAGAAAACCAAATAAACTATTGAAGCACTACTTCAAGCACACTATTGAGTACTTGAAATTTGTTAAGAGAATCTTAAATATTCTCACCACACACAAAAAAAGATAACAGTGGTGGTAGATTTTAATTAACTTGATTGTGGTGATCATTTCAAAATGTGTAACAATTATCACATTATATACCTTAAAAACATACATTTTTTGTCAAGTATATTGCAATAAAACTGAGGTGAAGAGTGGAAGGCAAATCTTCAAGGAGAAAGAGATTGCTCTGTCCTGGAAGCACCATTCCTGACACCTGTCTGTCTGTCTGTCTCTCTCTCTCTTTCTTTCTCTCTCTTTCCTCTGCCTACTAAAAGAACTCTATGAAGTCCAAACACAAGTTTTTAAATTATCCAGTCCTCTCTATGGATGAAAGGTGGGAAAGAAAAAGTGAGGGAAGGGAAGAGGCGATGGTAGTAAGAAGAGTGCTAAAGCAGAAATACAAACCAATAAGTACAAGTAAGGTTGGAGTCAGGGCCGCCACGGAGTCCTAAACCAGGCCCGTTGTGTTTTGATCTTGCAGAAGCACATATGGTCTTCCATTAGCGGGTCTCAGAGCAGTGGGCACGTTACCATACCATATGTGCTGATCGCAACAACCAGACTGATTTATGTTAGTGAGCACGAGGCTTTTTCTTTGTATTTCATCTCCTTGTTATTTCAAGAGAAATGTAAGGGTAGATTTATTCTGCCATTACAGAGAGGCTTCCTAGAGTTTGTTTGTTTAAAGTTGATAGTTTCCAGTGGGCTGAAGCAGATCTGTTTGCTACAGAAATTTGGTGAAAGCTAGGAGTTCTTCTCCTCCTCCTCCCCTAAAATGACAGCAGATTTACTCTCATCCCCACCCCCATTCAGTAAAGCTCATCTAGAAGCATGGAAACAGAGCCAAGAACATTGTAGAGATTAGTCACTCTATAAATTGAATATTTACAGTTAACCTCTCCTATTTCCTTTACTTCTTTTCTCACACTGAGAAATAACTGCCCTGGGGTGAATGACTTCACAAGGGAAATTCCAAAGATGTCAAATAACTAGATAGAAATTTTGGAGACAACAAGCAAGCTTTGTATATTTGTCTCCTTAGGAGAGTCTAAAATCCTCCCCCACTGGCCAATAATCAATTGCCCAGTAGTACAATTGAAGTGGGTCAAAATAAAGGTAAAAGCAGGGGATATCTCTTACACATGAGATAGAGGAGATTATTTCTTTGAGAACAAGATGTCAAGAACTTCCCCATATGCCCCACAGGATTCAGTCACCTCTGACCCTTTAGAAAATCATTTATCTTGGATATCTCTAAACCTCTCACTACGCGTCATTCCCCCATTCTGAAGCCCAACCAGCCAGCATCCTCTTTCAGTGCAGTAAAAGACTAGAACTTCACCTGTCCTCCCAATGCAGGTAGGTGTCCAAAGTTCTTTTTCATCAGGTCTCCTACTTCCTCTAATCAAGATATCAATCAGGTAGAAAGCATTATAATGATTAAATTAACTGACCCTGAGGTAAGAGTGGCCAACAACCATTCCAGAGCTATTCTCCAATTCAACGTCAACCATTAGTAATCAATTTCTAGGCAGGGATAAGATGGTAGATGGACAGGGTCCTTGAGTCATCACTTCCTTTAGAGATACCAAGGATAAGCAACTGGAGGAAGCAGCCACATCTGGAATGAAGCTGGGGACATGAGGACCAGTCTATGAGCAAGAAAGAGACTCAAAAACCATTGGAAATGGTAGATAAGACTGAGAATAGGTCAGGGACAGTGCCAGTTCACAGGAAGAAATACACCAGTCCTCAATACTAGCCTATAGCCCCAGACTGGGAAGGAGAGAGCATAATTCTCAGTGAGAGAATAGCATTTTTGACAGATCAATGAAGGACACCCAGTGGCCAGGGACTGGGTTCTGCAGTGGGAAGAGCCACACAGCCATCCCAGCACAGTCTCTGGGCTCTCAGGATTGTCTGTGCCGGCCCTGGGGAGCCATGGAAGACATCTACCCCTTCCCACTGTATGACCTCCAGTCTGCATAAAAAGAAACTGCAGATAGCCACAGCGAACTTAGTCTGCTCAGTGGACATTTTTGTGCCTGTCTTGAGGAGTCAACAAAAGGACAGGCCTGGAACAGGTATTATTTCTGACTCTGCCTCACTGCATAGTGTGGGGGAGAGTGAAGTACATCTGGTAATAACATCCACATCAACTTTTAACAATACTGAATACACCAAAAAGATCATACATGATGACCAACTGGAATTTATTCCAGGTACACAAGGATGGTGCAACATCTAATACCCAATCAATGTAATTCACCACATCAACAAAAGCAAAGATGAAAATTATATTATTATATCAATAGATGAAGCAAAAGCATTTGATAAGACTCAACATCCATTTGTAATTTAAAAAAAAAACCCTCAGTAAACTGAGGATAGATGGAACATTCCATAATGAATGTGTATGTAACACACTCACAGCCAACATCATAATCAATGGTGAAAGACTGAAAACCTTGCTTCTAAAAATCTGATACAACCCAAGTATGTCCACCTTCATCCCTACTGTTCAACACAGTATTGGAAGTCCTAGTTAGAGCAATCAGGCAAGAGAGAGACATAAAAGGATTCCAAATTGGAGAAAAGTAAAACTATCACTATTTGCAGGTGACATGAAAATTTACATAGAAAACCAACACAGTAAAGTGACAGGGTAAAAAAAAAATCAATTTGCAAAAACCAATTGTGTTTCCAAATGTAAACAATGAGTCAGAAGAGAAAGAAATCAAGAAAATAATCCCATTAACAATGACAATAAAAATAATTAAATGCCCAGGAGTAAACTTAGCAAAGGAGATGAAGGACCTATACAATGAAAACTCTAAGACATTGTTTAAAAAAAAGAAGAAAAAACCAAAAATGGAAAGATATTCTCTATTCATAGATTAGAAGAATTAACATTGATAAAATGACCATCCTAACCAAAGCAACATATAGATTCAATGCAATTCTTATCAAGATTCCAAGGACATTTTTCAAGAAAATAGAATAAACAATACTAAGAGGCATATAGAACCACAAAAAAACTCCAAATAATCTACACAATATTGACCCCCAAAAAAGTACTTCAGACTATACTGCAAAGCTATAGTATCAAAACAGTATGGTGCTGGAACAAAACAGATGCAAAAGGCAATGTAATAGAATTGAGAGTCAAAAAATACGCCCACACTTCTGTGGACAGTTAATCCATGACAAAGGTGCCAAAAGTATATGCTGGAGAAAAGAGAATAACTTCAAAAAATAGTGTTGGGAAAATTGGAAAACCACATGCAAAAGAGTGAAATTACCTCACCATCTCACACTATGAAGTCAAAATGGATTAAAGGCATGGATCTAATACCTAAAACTGTAAAAATACACTGAAGGAAAAATAGGCTAAACTTTGGCTTCAGCGATATCTTCTGGGGTTTGTCTTCAGAAGCAAGAGAAACCAAAGTAAATATAAACAAATGGGATTAGATCAAACTAAAGAGCTTCTGCATAGCAAAAGAAACTATTAGTAAAACAAAAGATACTCCACTGAATGGGAGGAAATATTTGCACATCATACATCTGACAAAGGGCTGATATCCAAAATATATAAAGAATTCAATTCAAAAAAAGAAAACAACCCAATTAAGTGGGTAGAAGAGCTAAAGAGACTCTTCTCCAAAGAAGACAAAGAAGACAAACAGATGGCCAATAGGCATATCAAAAAGTGTTAATCAAATCAAAACCACAATGAGATAAAATGCTGTACCCATGAGAACAGCATATATCCAAAAGAACAAAACAGCAAACATTGTCAAGGATGGAAGAAGAGGAACCCTTGTACACAGTTGGTGGGAATGTAGACTGACGCAGCTCCTATGGAAAACAGTATAAAGTTTTCTCAAGATATTAAAAGAAGGTCTACCATATGAAGGTCTCCAACAATTCTACTCCTCAATTTCTACCCAAAGAATGCAAAAACACTTATTTGGAGGAATTTATGCAGTATTCACAGTAGTCAAGTTATGGAAACTAAGTACCCAAGAACAAAGGAGTAGATCACAAAAACATGGTATATGCAATGGAATACTACACAGCCATAAAAAAGATGAACTCTTGCCATTTGCAGCAACATGGATAGAATTGGAGAGGACAACACTATGTGAAATAAACTGAATGAGACAAATACTGAATAACTTCATTTGCATGTGTAACATAAAGAAACAAAGGGTCAGACAAAACCAAACCTGTAACAATCCCTTGACATCTGACCTCAAAACTGAGGCAATCAGAAGGCGAGAGTGGTGGAGTGAAAGCAGGGAAGGAAGGGTACCCAATGGTGTATGATAGAGCATTACTGGGGCTTTGGTGATGGTCATGGTGTGAAAACATACATTTATAGTTTTGAAACTATAATCTCTAAAACAAACACAATGATGTAAACCAACTTTACCACAATAAACACAATTGAAGGGAAAACATTTTTAAAAAGAATGAATTTCTAATTGGCAGAAAGACAAATAGGGAAAGAATCTTTTTATCCTTTGAGGGAAAGAGCACATTTTTCCACTGGACTCTATATTTTATCAGACTGTAACTCCTATGTATACTCTACTCACCTCTTTTTCTCACTACTATTTCCTAAGACATCAGGAGCAGGGTGGAATTCTGAGTAACAATAAAGTCAAGAACAATAACTGAGTATTTAGAGAACTTTTATTATTTGGCTAACAAATCTCTTGCCTTACAATAGAAAATAAAGTCATTTCCCTCATTCACCTCTTTAAAATGGGGGTAATTTAAAGAATCAAATCCTAGCTCTTAAGTAACAAGTATGCTGAAAAGTAAAATAAAGTTGTGAGGACACATGTGTTGCAAAAAAACTGCAATATAGTTTTAGCCTCAACAGCCTCAGTTTGGGGCTTTGTCATTTACTACCTGTGTGACTTAGCATAGTTACTACCCCTCTAAATTTCAACTGTCTCATCTGTAAAATAAGATTATTCATGCATATGTCATGAAGTGGATGCAATGAGAAAGTTTATAGACCTTTAGAAAAGTGCCCAACTTATGGTGAGTTCACAGGACCTATCTGGTGTTGTTTGGTGGGTGTTATGGTTATTGATAAAGCCAATTCCCACCAGGTGAGCATAAACCAGAGAAGTATCCCATCTTATGTCATTCTTCCTTTCCATTGAGGCCTACACAGAGTGGATATACAATAAATACCCACTGAATTGAGTAGACAGCACAGTGAGCACAGAATGCAAGACTTGCATCCTGCAGGTTTGAAACAATGGGAACATGGAGCCAATTGAGACGTGGCTCCCACTTTGGGTTACCTGTGGGACATCCAGGCCAAGATGTTTACTAGGTGATTTTATATATATAATAAGTTCTCAATGTCCTCAGTAAGTTCTTAGGAACTCAATTTTAACTGAAATGAGGTAAAATAATGAAATAAAGTGCTCCAAAAACCTCACTTCATTCCAAGTTGACCAGGATTCTTTTATTTCTCATTAACATTATAACATAAAGAAGTTGACTGAAAGGACATTATTCTAGGACCTGCTGCATATACACACGTCAGCCTATTGCTCAAAAAGCAAACCTGAACTAGATCTATTTTGGAGTCTTCAAAATATCAATTGGCATGCTCCTGAACTGCATCATAGAGGAAGAACAGACAGCAAGAGAACCACCTAATTTCAACAGAATGCTAACATTTGGGAATATCAGGCAAGAAAAACCTTAATATGATTCTAAAAGGAAACAGGAATAGAAGAAATAAAGGATGGTATATTAACAGGTTAACAGGAGTGAAAAAAGTTTGAGCGAGAAAGAGTGTTCAATTGTGTAGAGAAAGCATGGTAAGGACTGAACACTGGCCTTTGTACACTAATGAGGAGCCCCTGGCAAACTTCACCAAGTGTGGTGTCAGAAGTTCCAAGGACCTGATGGCAACAAATGGGGGAGTAGATAACAAAACAAATGGGGGAGATTACAAAAAAAAATAGCAAGTGAAATTGTGGATCCTAAATATGCAGACAACTCTTTCAAAAAAAATTTTTCATTAATAAACATGCTTACAGGATGAGAGAAGCCACACAGAAAAGGAATGATAAAGAAGTCAGTCCTTGAGTAAAAGGGAGCAGAATTGAAGGAAGCCTGTTGGAAGGCCCTATTTGAAAGGAGGGCCAGATACAGGACACAGAGAGGGATTTAAAGTGACATGTTCCTAGGATGGAAAATTCATGTCTCTGAGAAATATTCAGAAGGCAAGGCCTAATGTTGCAGGATGACGGCCCCTGCTAAAAATCAAATCCAATTGAAGCAGGGCGATAGCATCAAAGGACAGTGCCCAATAGAGGACACATCACTCTCTGCAGGTTTTCACCTGTGCACACAATTGCAAAACCATTTGGGCTGGTTTATTAATGGCATTTATTAACAAAAAGGGGAAAGAAAGAGTTTCTAAGACCACAGGTGGTCAGCTATCTCACCGTTGATAGTGTCCAGTGTCCAGAAGTCCCAAGCAAAAGCTCGCTCATTCATGATGGCACCATTCCGACAATAAGGCTGGAGTATGTAGCAACCAAAGGCGGCTGGCGGGAACCCAAAACACCGCAGCTGGAGGTGCACACAGGCGGGGCCACCAAGATGACTCCGCAGCAGCCCCAGCCAGTCTGAAGGTCGGGATGGACAACCCCGGACGCTGGGCCAACAGCTACGGAGGCAGCAGCACAGTGCTGGACAGTCAGATACAGCTTCCTGAGTTCTGGGCCCGCACCACCACCACCACCACCAGCTCTTTGGACCACAGGCCCCGCGGCCTTCGGTGCTCGTTTTAGACGTTAGCAGGAGCAGATGCAGGTGCAGCCGCCCAGTTACTGCAAAGCTCCTGGGCTTCTCTCTTCAGAGGTCGAGATGTTTGGCTTTTTTTCTTCTTCCTTCTTTTGGACGCCAGGTACAATGTCGGAGGATTCTGGGAGTCTGGGCATTTGGGCGTCCCAAGATGGCTCCTGCCTTGCCTTAGATCTTCCTCTAGGGTCCCACCCCTGTAGTGGATACCGGCCTGATTGGGCCGTTTTCTAAGTGACTGATTGGCCACTTTAACCCAAGGGAGGGGCTGCCCACAGGCAGCAACTTATGGGGGAGAGGTGGAAGCCCCATGTTTTTCCAATAACTCTCACGGCTTAGGCGGCAGTGGGAAAATGGCAGTATTGCCCTGTAGACGGCGCTGCGGTGCAGGTTTCATAGTGAGGGCTTTTAAGAAGTGGAGCTAGATTGGGCATTGCAGGAGGGGATAAGCATTTTTATCGCTACCATAGGAAGTTGGAGAGAAATCCGAAGTGGAGAAGGTTAACTGGACAGCTTTGAGGACCCTACTGATATCTGAACCTATAGCCAGCTCTCCATTTTGTGACAAAAACTCCCCTGCACTAAGAATTAGAACTAGGCAATTAAGTCCTAATTAAACTCCAACCATCCTTTGTTCCCTCTCCCCGCCTCACCCCATCCTTGTGATTAAGCTTTAACTCAAAACCAATACATTTCTCTCCAATTGCATTTCCAGAAATTTGGAAAATTGATTGTGTTCCATCTCTACCAAAAATTTTATGACCCTTTGAGGTTGAGAGTAACATCAAAACCCAACATCTGCTGATTATTTCGGGATGATGCCCCCACGGAGAGGCACCCTGCCAGGAAAGCCGAGCACCCTTGCCTTGTGATACATGCCCTGCCCTGCCCCTTTCAGCCGTGGACATTTGAAACCCATCACATCGCATCACACATCCCCTCACTTTCCTCCCACCTATAGATGATCACAGCACTCCCATCAATTCAGGAGCCAGCTTTTAAGGAATAAATCCTGCTGAATACCTTCGTGGCCACCTCGAATAAACTGTTTTGTAAAAAGACATTCTAGTGATTCAGTTTGGTTTTCTGGGCAGCAAGCAAATGACCAGGTTCTGTCTCTTACAAACTCACTTGCTTTATAAAGATGTACAATTTTCTGGGTTGCCCTCAGCATCTCAAGTTAGGAATAAACTAAGTCTGGGTGGACCCTGACTCTATTGTCCACTAAGTATGGTGGAAATGTTACAGGGCAGGGTGAGGGGCACCCTGAGACCCCCAAACCTGCCCACTCTAAATGTGTTGTGCCATCCGCCGTATCAAGACAAAACATACTCTTAATGCATGAGACCATCAATAGAAAATAACTTTAATTAGTGTACAATAGTTAGTGTGCAACAGAAAGAAGAGAAAGAAAAAGAATATAATTTTCAAATCAAGCACCCCAAGTTATCCATCCCCTCGTGGGTAAATGCCCAGCCAAACAGGGCTGGCCCACAGCAGGGCAGCTGAGGCCCAAAAGCTTGCCACAAGTTTAAGGAACATTCTGGTGGGGAACCACAGGAAAAGGGCAGAAGGGACCAGGCAAGTCTGAAAGAAGGGGGCACAGTCAAAACCAAACCTACAGGGAATATACAATAATGTAAAAGACATAAATAATAATAATAATAATTAAAAAACACAGGAAAAAAAAAGACCCAAGTCAAGATAAGGCTGCCTCCTCACAGGTCTCTCACCCACATTTCTGTCTCAAGTATCTCCTTTCATGTCCCACAAGACCCTGGTAAAATTGCAAGGCCAAGAAGCAAGCACGGCTTCTCCACATGTCTCTCTGCTCTAAGTGCCTCCTGCAGGTCCTCTACTTGATCTCCTCTTTCCTTCTCTCAGTTTCTCTCACTTCCCCTCCCCGCTCAGCTCCACCCTTCCCTAGGGTGGGGCAGGGAACCTGGAACTGTCCCAGTTACAGAAATGATGCTATACAGGCTTCAAGGTCAAGCCCTTAGGCACTGGCAACTACTTCTTCTGGTCTTTGCATACTCACTCTAGCAGCCCTGAGCCACCCAGTAAGAAGTTCAGCTGTTGGAGGGGCCATATGTCTAGGCCAAGACTGCAGGGAGAGAGGGTCCCGTCTAAGCCTATATTCAGCCAGCAATACCTATCAAGGGGGCAGGTATGTGATCAAAGTTGACTTGGGTCCCCCAGACCAAGTGAGCACTGGTGACCCAATCCATGCACCCAGGAGCCACTGAGTCCTGCCTGAATTTCAGACCACAGAAATGTGATCATGGTCTCTCAGTTGAGCTGAAGACCTCAGAAATAGGGCTGTTCCCAGTCTGAAATGGGCTGGAGTCTCATCCTGGGGGGTTGGGGGGAGGCCCAGGCAGGTGGTGAAGAAGATCCTGGTAGTGCTGTAAATATAAGGAAGAAACATTAATGAAAGTCTGGGAAAAGCAGGGAGAAAAAACTTACCCAAGTTCAAATTATTGCTAATCATTCCTAACTGGCTGTTCTTGCTCTGAGAAAAAGATTCAAGGTGGAAAACTGTTCGCCAGCAGTCATCTCAGCTGCCACTGTGATGCCTGGTGACACATAATTAGAAAACAAATGACAGATTAGTTTAATAATATTCATTAGCAACTAATGAAACTGACAGTGTTTCCTATTGAAAGCAGGTTGGGCTGTTAGTTGATTTCAAGCAAATGCTACCCCTCCCCTCCACCCTCCCACCCCTGGCCTTACCCCACCCCACTCCCATCTGCCTTGCAGCAAAATGATAGGGGAACCAAGTACAAATCGAACATAAAACAGGGCTTAAACGGTGAGAGGGTTGAGGGGACAAAGAGAACAGAGGACAACAAAATCATTATGGGTGGGAAGAGCTTCCTGGGGGTCCAGAGAGGAGAGAGATGAAGCAAAGGAGCAAATTTAACCTTCCTCTCTCCAGCGGTCTTCACCTATCAAACTACCGTCAAAAAGAATTTCCCATTTGCCTTGGGGAGGATATGGTTAACAGAAAAAAATAAAATTAGTGCTTCCTTTCAACCATTGTTGTTCTTTTCTTTTTCCTTAAAATAAAATTTATCCTAAGTAAGAATTTTAACGATATGCAGAAATCATAGCTGTCTTGCTGAATCGCTGTAGGACTGACCCCCCTTGACAGTTCTTAAATTATTCAGCTATCAAAGGCCTGCTAAACATTAAATTAAGCATCCTCTCTCCCCTGTCCTAAACCATTAAGTTATGCAAATGCACAGATAATGGGGCATATGACAGCTGGAGGCATTAATCACGCAGCTCTGTCTCTGGGCTGTTGTTATGTAGAAACTGCATCTGCCAACAGACCGAACAGCCACAATTAGATCTCACTTAATGGAATGAGGAGACACTACCTAGCCCTCCACACGCATGTTAGGTTGTAGACCTGGGAGTGAATAAGGCACTTGGGAGATCTGCCTGCTCTCATTCTCCCTCTCCCCTCCTCTCTCTTCTTAATACCTGCTCCTCCAATTGAAATGAAAAATTACCTGTAATTGTTATCATTTGCAAACAAAACCTGTCAGAAGACAAACCTGCTGTTTACAATGGATGTTTTTGTTGTTCCCTGGTATGGTTCTTTGGGGAATTTCCTTCATTTGTTTTTTTAACTAATTCTGTCTAGGAGGGAAGCTGGGGCTTAGGAGTGGGAAGAAGCAAACAGTGTTCAGACTTCCCATGACAGACTCCAAATTGCTGTCTTGAAGACACAGACTGACTCACCCTGAAAGCAGTAGCTCTGCTCCCATCATCACTTAATGGTCCAAGAAGACGGCGCAGCAGAAGCTAAGCCATGTTCTGCCTGTCTCTCCCTGCAGGAGAAAATCCATGGACTGGGGAGTCATCCCACCTCCCCAAGAACTTTTATTTCTCTTCTTTACTATTTAACACACTCATTTTGCACCTACTATATTTTTTAAATCTAAGTAGTTAAGCATTTATTTACATGATGTTTGATCGTACTATCTTTTGTCTCTGTCTGGATTTGTTTTTTTATTGAATTGTTTTAGTTAGGATAGGAGTGTAACCAGGCTGAGTCCGAAGTCCAGTAAAGGTGGTGCCCCCTGGAGGGGGTTTGCTGATGAAAATGAATAGCCCCAGGGAAAAATGTTAAGTTTGCAGTTTGGGGTGGAGAGTCTGAAGAGAAATAAAAGGGACTGAAGGAGAAGGGGAAGTCAGTCACCATGATGTAAGAAAAGAAGAAACGTTTTTGAATCTTCAGTGACTTTGGGGCCAGCGACTTTGGAGGCCTTGTAAGTAGTCAAGCGACAGAAACTGCTCCCAGTTTTGTCTTTACTGCAGCTGAAGGAAGAAGGCAGAGGCCCAAAGCGGGCACCTTCCTAAAATGTGCAAGCGTAGTCTGTTGGCCATCTGGCTGCTGTAGTTGCTGTTTGCAGCGTTGTTGGCCTGGTACTGTGCTGGGGCACCATGGCAGTTCCAGGAGCATCTCCAGTTGTCTTCTGTGTTGTTCTCGTGAGTTGGAACCTGGCCTACACTCTGGCTGTTGCGCATCTGCAGAAGAAGGAAGACGCCATTTTGGAAACATGGCCTATTGTTTGGAAGAGGAGCTCCACCTCAGCAGTGGTGGGAAGACGCCACCTTTGTTACTTTTCTGGGACTTAAAGAATTGGACATTGCTTTAAGTAAGGTAAACAGCCATATGTTAACTTTAGTAATTCTTTGCTTTTTCCTGTTTGTTAAATATATCCCACTGTTATTGTTCCCTAAGCCTGAGTAGTCTTGCAATTAAGCAGTTGGGACACTGCCTTTGGCAATTTTGAAGCCCCATTTGCCCAATATCAGGAGGACAACACAGATGGCTTTGAAGGGGTATATATGACTTACCAACAGTTGAATTGAGTTGGTATATCTTCTTTTTTCAACCAAAACAGTTCTTTCCAAATGGGTCCTCAGGAACTCTGTGGTCCTGTAAGGGTAATCCCCAGGTAAAGGGGAGGTTCCCGGGTCCATGCCCCACCCAAGGGAGGGTAGAGATGAGCCAGGAGGCAAGGCGGGAAGCTAGGGAAAGAGGGAGGGAAGGAAGGAGGAAATGCATGGAGCAGAGGGACAGGAGGAGAAGAAACTGCACTTGCTTGGACTTGTACCAGGGACTGGGAGACACTTGAAAGAGACAGAGATGTGGGAGAGAGACCTATGGGGAGTTTGACAATCGCAGCCTTTATCTTTATTTTGATTTTGCTCTTTTCCTTCCAGACTTGCCTGGTCCCTTCTGCCCCTTTCCTATGGTTACCCACCAGAAGGTGCCCTAAACTTCTGGCAAGCTTTTGAGCCTCAGCTGCCCTGTAGGGCCAACCCTGTTTGTCTGGGCATTTACCCAGAAGGGGATGGGTAACTTTAGGTGCTTGATTTGGAAGCTATATTCTTTCTCTTCTCTTCATTGCACACTAATTTTATTAAATTGGTTTTCTATTAAAGGTCTTATGCACTAGAATATATTGTGTCTTTATGTGGCAGAGGGCAGAACCCATTAAAGCGGGCAGGTTTGGGAGTCCTGGGTGCCTCCCACCTTGCCCGATAACAGGCCCAAACAGTCCTCCTGGGTAAGTAGAAGGCCCAGGTGGGGGAAACTCAGCATCACCACCTCCCAACCCCCAACAGCAGGAGTGTTGCTCTCAACTACTTCCCATTTTGAACTATTGTGTTAAAGAAAAAATAAAGTTGTTTAAAAAATAGTTTTAGAGGGCCTCCCTGGTGGCGCAGCGGTTGAGCGCTGCGCTGTGGAGCTGTCGGCAGCAGCGATGCGAGTTCGACGCCCGGCCAGGGAGAATCCCACATGGTGCGGCAGACCTCTCCTGCCTCACCCGCTGCTCCCCTCAGCAGTGTATTTCTGATCTGCCTGTTCTGCTCCCCACTCCGTCTCTGCTGAACCCTCTCGCCGCCCCATGCCTCTGGCCTGTACCCCAGCTTGTATAAATAAATAAATTAAAAAAAAATAAATAAAAAAAAAAATAGTTTTAGAAACCCGTGTTTTAAAATGAAGTCAAGAGACTTTCAGATTTGGTTCCGGACACAGTCATTCATCTCAGATCTGCTCTCCGTTTGCTAAAAATACAATCAGCTAGATCGCTAACATTCCATGGCACTGTTTTTTCCCCTTCGAAAGTTCTCCAACACTTTTAGAAAGTGTACATATATGTATGAACGATAATCCAAGACTGGAAAGGAGAGATGATGATTTGCCAATAACTGAAGCCAGCCTGCCTTCCCTTCCCCCTCCCCCACCATGCAGGGCCTTCGCCCTGAACTGAGTCAGAGCCCCCTTGTCCTCCAAGTGTTCTACTGCACAGAGGCGAAGCAAGTCTGCTGGGGGGACGCCATAATTACTACAGAGGAGAAAAAAACTCACAGGTTTTCCTGCTAAGATTCAGTAAAGTCAACTCAATCATAAAAAATACCCATCCCACAGGTCAAGGAAAACTCTCATTGGTAGGGCCACGAGCTGAGTACTTTCCAGACACACATCTCACTCCAAGGCTGCCAAGCCCAACCTGCTGCATACTATCTTTTCCTAAACCTTCAATTAATTCTTCCTTCTAAGCCCCTTCCCAAGCCTGGATGAATCCAACCACAAGGTAACCCAGCTGAGTTTCAGATCCTTCTTGTCTCATCTGGAATGCAAATTCCAATGGCTATCCCACTGATCTCCTGAGTTCTGCTTCACGCTTCCAATCCTTCCCACAGGCACCTAGTGTCCCAACTGCAAATCCGTGTGAGTTTCCTCTATTTAAACATCCTGGACACATTTGACTAGTTCTCCCCCAACTTAGCTTTGGTATTATTACTCTGGGAAGCCTTCCTTCAGCTTCCTCCACTCTCCTATCCCACCTGCACTGCGGTCTCACAACCCTCTTTTCACCCTCCAAGCCTATGTTAGCTGCTGCCATTAAGTCATCACGTCTGTCTCCATGAACACTTGTGACCTAGTTGAGAGCAGGTTCCTGCTTCATTCATTTATCAGGTCTGGGGTGTGGCATGAGATTGTGCATTTCTAACTGGATCCCAGGGATACAGAGGCTGCTGGTCCATGGACTGCATACCAAGAAGACAAGTCCTAAACAACTTTCCATCATGGCCTCTATGTCATAGCCTCAGTACTAAACACTCAATACAAGGTTTGTTATTAAGTGTCTCACTGCTAGGCTACCTAACAATTCTCACATCTAATAAACCCAAAATAGAACCTCATACACACAGGCTACTTGTCACTAGAGACAATTCAGGTACACTGACAAATGGTAACCAGCCCCTTCTCACTCACCTAAATGCTCCATCTGGACTTTCTCGATAGGAAGCAAACTCCTCCCACCTCTCTTCCTGAAATCTCCCAACTATGTCATTCCCCACAGGTCTGTCAGTCTTCTCCTCCCTCCACATACTGTGAGCTTTCTTTATAGTGCTGCTCCTGCAGTTTGAGAGTCATTCTATTCACATATGCTTCCCCTTACTAATTGCCACCATCCCACTATCGAGTACACTCCATGAATGCACGTCTGTCTCAATGCAGAACTCAATGCCCTGCATGTAGGTATCAGAAATGGAGCATGAACAACTGGGATACATGAGCAATTGGTCTCCTACAAATTCCAGTAAGCCAACCCCTCCTTTTTTTTTTAATATATATTTTTATTGTTATTTGTCTTTTACATTTTGTATTCCCCTTGGGTAGCCCACCACCAATTCACCCGTGATCCATCTCCATGGTCCCTTGTGTTCTTTTCTATTCCATTTTGTGCCCTTATCCTCCCCTCCCCCCCCCCCCCCCCCCCCCCCCCCCCCCTCTCC